>OX101803.1:6197500-6377774 GCA_944452935.1 Rhogogaster chlorosoma
TATTTAATGTAATTTCTTAACAAATAAGTATTTGTATTCAAATTCGTATTTACATTTACATACTTTCCCAATCTACTATATCCTACACATGTACGTAATAACAAATTACTTCTATTCAAAACCCCTTGGTACCTAATTCCATAGAGATTGATTCAAGTTTAAATAAAATTATCCGCCATTTTGGGGCCGCCATTTTGTTTTTTGGAAATTTGACTTCAGATTCGTGTCCAGCGATCTCAAAAACCCCCGAGTACCAAATTCCATAGAGATTGATTCAAGTTTAAATAAAATTGTCCGCCATTTTGGGGCCGCCATTTTGTTTTTTGGAAATTTGACTTCAGATTTGTGTTCAGCGATCTCAAAAACCCCCGAGTACCAAATTCCATAGAGATTGATTCAAGTTTTAATAAAATTGTCCGCCATTTTGGGGCCGCCATTTTGTTTTTTGAAAATTCGACTCCAGATTCGTGTTCAGCGACCTCAAAAACCCCCGAGTAATCAATCTGATAGCGATTCGATAATGCCTTCTAATTTTGGCCAGGAATTCGGGATTTGGAACCACTGTGCGCCATGATAGTGTGCCCACTTTTGGGAATACGCATGCTCAGTACCGCGTTTTACGAAAGTATTGCATTGTTTACTCTCTCTCTGCGTGTCAGTCTCATAGACTTATAGAGATAGACTGACGAGGGGAACACATGAAGTGTAACCCTCCGATTTTTCTGTAACTTCACAGGGTGAAAGAGGGATCAAAATAAGCGGACACGTATTTCGGCTTATCCGTAGACACTCGACCGTTTTCGAGAAAATGGCGATTGAAGTTTTCGACGCGCTTCAATAGCCTGCGAACGCGGCAATTGTTCAAGCGAGGCGGTAACCACTGATCTCTATATTACACTGGATGGTGTATTGAATAGGACGACTTGTTACGATTTGAAAACCAGACAGCCATCTTTGATAGAGTAAAATATGCCAATATCACGGCATATGTGATGTGCTTTAAGTGTGAATTTTCCAACAACTGCCATTTGAATTTACCGCCATATTGGCATATTTTACCCTATCAAATATGGCTGCTCGGCCTTCAAATCGTAACACACTTTTTCTACAGCATGCGCCATCCAGTGCAATATAGAGATCAGTGGGCGGTAACGCAGCGGACAACGGCGCGGCTTGGAGATTTTGCACCCCGGGCTCGAGTCCCGTAATTTTTTTTTTTTTTCTTTTTTTGTTTCTGACTTTCATCGAAGTTTATTACATGCATGTTTTTGTCATCTGTTGATAAATACAATGACGTTATATTTGTGTAAAAACAGTATTTGTTAAAATCAGGAATTAGATTTGACAAAAATTATAATTAAAGACGTACTGGATTTTTCAGGTATTTCAATTGTTTATTATTACATACAAGTACATAGTTTACAGTTCAAGGGGATACGGTATATTCCCCGGGGTGGTACCTATCATACAAACATTCGAAACAGAGAAATTCGTAACACCACGAGCATCGCGCAAAGGCCATTTTTCCACAGTCACATTTCTCAGTGTGAACGTTGTCTGGAAATTAAAATACACGCCTTGATCTATAATCAATTGCAAGCACCATCGTTTGGAAAAATGATTCGGTATGCGCGGCTTGCTTCAAAATTATCGACAGACCGCGAAGTCTTCAACAATGTCAACGATATTGCTTTTCCAGACAACGTTCACACCGAGAAATGTGACTGTGGAAAAATGGCCTTTGCGCGATGCTCGTGGTGTTACGAATTTCTCTGTTTCGAATGTTTGTATGATAGGTACCACCCCGAGGAATGTACCGTATCCCCTTAAACTGTAAAATATGTACTTGTATGTAATAATAAACAATTGAAATACCTGAAAAATCCAGTACAGTGGAATCTCTCATAGCTTACTTAATAGGGAGACAAAGTAAGATATTTGAAGTACCAATCATGAGCCAGAACCAGCCAGGTTTGGTTAGTTACTACAATCGAGGTTCTTCTTCTCCCACATTCGCGCAGTGCCGTAGCTAAAAACTTACGTACATATGTACAAACCCCCGTATTCTGTACCCAAATTTCCTTGGTGACGTGACTTGTTATTATAAACAAAACCTATATCGACAAAGTAAGTATTCATTTATACGTAGAAAACATTTATTAATGGTGTTATCTGTCGTGTCTGTGCGTGTACGATTTTTCCGGATATAAAGCGTCATGCGTCGGTCCTGATCCAGCGCCCCCACCCAGCCTACCGCTACGCCTAACGACTGCCCTCGTAAGATATGAGGATGTAAGCTATGAGAGATTCCACTGTACGTCTTTAATTATAATTTTTGTCAAATCTAATTCCTGATTTTAACAAATACTGTCTTTACACAAATATAACGTCATTGTATTTATCAACAGATGACAAAAACATGCATGTAATAAACTTCGATGAAAGTCAGAAAAAAGAAAAAAAAAAAAAAATTACGGGACTCGAACCCGGGGTGCAAAATCTCCAAGCCGCGCCGTTGTCCGCTGCGCTACCGCCTCGCTTGAACAATTGCCGCGTTCGCAGGCTATTAAAGCGCGTCGAAAACTTCAATCGCCATTTTCTCGAAAACGGTCGAGTGTCTACGGATAAGCCGAAATACGTGTCCGCTTATTTTGATCCCTCTTTCACCCTGTGAAGTTACAGAAAAATCGGAGGGTTACACTTCATGTGTTCCCCTCGTGAGCGCTCTTATGGGCCGCTTGAAGCCAACATTTAAAAGACAGAGATATGCCGGGAGTACTCCTCTCTCTGTCTGACGATATTTGTGGTGGGGATTGAGGCAATAGAGGAGAATGAGGAGAAGCAGTTGTGGCTGTTCCACTTTCACTGCTCCGTTGTCTCCCACCATGACGCCAATTGAAAAGAGAGAGGACTACTCCCGACATATCTCTGTCTTTTAAATGTTAGCTTCAGTGCCTCTTATGGGATCGCTCAGTCTATCTCTCTAAGTCTATGGTCAGTCTTCGGACACTACGCTTGCGCAGACTTGCAGCCAATCAAAAGTGGGCACACTTTACCTCGGCACCCTCCCCGCACTGGCTTCCCCCCCTCGGCGAAACACTCCGTCCCTAGTATTCCTATGTCCATGGTATGTATGAATTACGTATTGGTAAAGGTTAATATATTACATGTCTATGGTTAATTATGTGTTCAGCAGAGGGTGAAGAAGGGTTTTTTTGTGTCGGTCGTTAGTTGTCGAGTGCATGTCTTGGTAGATTGGTGAGGATGTCACACATCAAAACAAAGATGTTTTGGAATTGGTCGTGTTCGGAATTTCTCACAGAATCGGGCTCAGGCAGCCGATTTTGCATTTTCGATGCATAGGCTTTGGTATAAGTCGAAATAAGTGGCACGCCCACACTTTGCGAAGAAAAAAAAAACAAGAACAATTTTATTTAATTTCAGGTTCGCTCGATCTCATTCCTCCTCAAACATCGGCTGCCAAAAGGACAATCCGATTGATACCCGCGTTTCGGAGATATTTGAGTAATTAGATAGGTCGGTCAAAATCGACTAGACCCCCCCCCCCCCCCCCTTAATGGCGGAATGTGCAACAAATAAAAGGTGGATTCTTTATCCAAGCGAAATAAAGGAAAAATTATAAAAGAATTATTATCGTGTCGCAATCTCAAATTCGACTTCTTCGAATTAAAGAACTAGGAACAGGATTATATTTATCTCAAGGGAATTGAACAGACCGATAAATCAAAGGAACAGGGGACGATAAATCAAAAAGGGACGCGATCGACAAGATAATTATTTTCAAAGATAATTTCACGAAAAATCGATTCACTCAGCAAAATAATATCATAGGGGTACACAATATTCAGAAAACTAATCAATTAACCCGATACAACAAAACCAAAGCACGACAATCCGATAATGAATTAGTGGCGTCACCCTCTTTGAGGTCTGACCCAACTACGCAATAACACAATGCAATGAGAAATTGTAGAGATAAAGAGGCTTTGTCGGTTATCGATAAGAAAGAGTTTGGGCCTCACGGTTGTGTGTGCCTCCGCGGAGCGACGAGGGCGCTCTCGTCGCCTGGACCGCGGGAGGACAGACGGGACCGTGCGTTCAAAAAGACAGAGCTGTATTAGACGTATAAAGAGAAGGAGGTACACGAAAGAAATAATAAAGAGCTCAGAGATAAAGAGTGAAACAAACCTGTGGCGTTATTAATAAAACCATTTAATCCAAAAGGTTATGGGCCCAGGGCGCGCTTCCAGTGCGTGAAAAAGCCCTGTTAATTAAGAACTTTAAGAGACTGTGTGAAAGTACCTTCGCAATACATTGTCACAGGTATAAAGAAGATTTAGATGGTAAGTAGATTTGAACTACTTATTACTGACAAATAGTTGGGAAATTAAGAGTTGAATGAAGAATTAAATATATAAAATTGAGAAAACTAGAGGAGAAAATCTGAGCGTACGCTAGACAAAGAGTGGGCGATTTCGTGCATGTGCAAACATGACAGTTGCCGCCGCAACTTTGTTATGTCTTCTCTATGCGCGCTAGTATTACTCGGCGCGTAAACACGTTCGTCATACTTCTGAGATAAATATGAGCCGAAACAAAGAGTTTGTACAGAACAATTTTAATTTTTCAAGACCTTTGTTGTCATGACCGTAATAAGAATTCATATTCTTTTTCTCAACAAAAATGAAAATTTGGTCGAAAAATTATTTTTTTTTCGGGGGTCAGCGATTGAACAATATTTGCTGTGTAATAGAGTTCTGTTGTTGACTAGGAAATCGACGTGGTTTTGTATGGGTCCCGTACGTGTGCTTGATCAACCCAGTTTCTGATAGATTTTATTAGCAGTGCTTAAAATCAAAACTCAGAAGGCGGTGTGCACGTGCGAGTGGCCGTGCAGGGGCACTTGATTTCTCGTTTCGAGTTATCATGAACTGCTGTGCGTTCTCGATGACTCAGAAGCACGAAATATGATCACCTTTGTATTTATGAGATGAGATTAGAAGATGCCTGGTACCGAAATAGATTTTAAGAGGATATCAAGCTTAAGAGTTAAAAGTTATACATTTGAAATTCTCGCTATTGAAAATTATAAAGGTGTCTGTTTCATAAACCCCGAAATAGATGGCAGACTTATTGGAAACCGAGACTGATGATGTCCTTAGTTCAATAGTGGACTATGAGAGCGATGGACAGAGTCAAGATGGATATCAGATGGAAGAAGAACTAGAGAAAAATAAAGAGGTCACAACAGACGAAAATCAAGAAGAAAATAAGAGTAAAGAGGATCATGAGAAAAGTATGAAATTGTCATCTCTTGTCAATTTTTTTTCTTCATGTTATCTCAGTAGCCACCACATTAAAGTAGTTCGGCCGTTTGAAGAAGTACGGTGAATGTTCACCAATTTTTGCGGTAAATGATAGTACAAAGTCCCTTGATTACAATAAGCACATTTTCGGGGCCTCTTGCCGGGCAAAATTTCGAATTATTCAATTTTAAAATTTCGATTTTCAACACAGTACCTTATGGAAAAACTCACAATAATGTTAACTGTAAAAAAACTAATCGGTGATTGAGCTTTAGAAAAGTTTCCATCATAAAGAAAATTCATCACAGATTCTGTTTATTTCAAAAAAACATTACCTTACCGCGCTTTTAAAAAAGAAAACAGAAAAAAACTTTTGCATTGACGTGTCGGAAGCGGATGGCAGACATTACGTTGCACTGCTGGTAACAGCTGATTGACACTTTGGACAGAGTCGGTAATCGCGGAAATTTCAAATTTTTCTCGAGAAACTTAAATGTCAACGGTGTCGGCATGGCGGGGGCGAGAGGGGCAACGATCCGACTTTATCCGAACATTATTACAATCATGGCGGACTCAATCGCTTAACTAGTCAAGTTGAAGTATAAATTTCATCTTTAAGAAATTTTTAAAGCATTTTATTACATTCACGTGATGAAAATATTTTCAATGTAAGTGTTTATTAATTTTAGTAATAATTTAGACCTAAATTTAATCAATATAAATTAGTTGCCAACTTGACTAGTCATGCGACGGCCGAACTACTTTAAGTCTGACATTAATTATTGTTAGAATAGGTTCTCGCATAATGTATTTATGTATGGGTGTATGAGAGTGGGAGATATGCGTGACCGAGCGCGCGACATGGACTCAGTCTGAAACATACCGCTACTAATGTCGCGTCGCGAAGAAACTACCTATCTAATTATATGTTTGACGAAGAGTCCCAAGTGACTCCCAAATTTCCTTATCTAATATAAATAGCATGTTACTTGAAACCCAGGGATCGTTTTTTTAACACCCTACCCTTCCCGTATGCTCTAACAAATAAGAAAACATTCAACAGGTTATGGGCCCAGAGCTTCTCGAAGGTCAAGTGTTTCCTGGTAGTGCATAAACGGGCTCAATTGTAAATCGCGAAATGTTCAAAATGGGTGACAACATTATGGTGAGGAACATTTACAAATTTGATGGAACAAATTTCCAAATTTGGAAGTTTCAGATGAAGCAAGTGCTTATCTCACATGAATTGCTGAAAATAGTGACAGGCCGTGAGGCACAGCCGGCAATCGAAAACGAGGCGCTGTTAGACACGTGGGAAGAGAAAAACGCCAAGGCCATGGTAATTTTGTCGTCGGCAATGACTCCAGAGCAAATAGATACTCTGGTGAATTATGACACCGCGAAGGACATGTGGGATGCACTTGGACGGATTCACGAAGAGCGGTCAGATACGAGCAAGAATCTACTGCTACAAAAATTCTACGATTGCAAAATGGAAGGGAGTGAAACCGTGATCCAGTATATAACGAGGGTACAGAATATTGCCCGACAACTCAGGGACATTGACGAACCTGTAACGGACAATGGCATTATGGCCAGAATTTTAGGCGGATTAAAGCCAAAATACAGCAATTTTAAGGAGGTTGGATCAAGAAATAGAAATAATAAGAATTGGCTGAAAAAAAAATATTATGTTAACGAATAATAACAAAAGACGTGTGCAAAATTTCAGATTTTTTGACCTCGTAGTTTTTCTGTAATAAATTGTTGAAATTTCGCTGTTATGCATTGGCTCTTATGGCAATCGCAATACGATCACTTGCATTTCGAGAAAAAGGAATGAAATAATAATAAGATGTTCGTGCAAAATTTAACAGAGGAAGAATGCACTCTTAGAAACGATTTGATGCTCGATTTATCTTCCCCTACCTCATAATTATTGAGGAATCAATTAAAACTGTCGATACAATTCGAAACTTGATGCTTACATTTCGATGTCGTGAGAAATGTGGCAACGTCGCGCGGGAATTTGAATGTGTAGTGTGTGCATGTGAGAGCAATGGTGTATGAGTGAGCACGAAACTCGGTTGAAGCCGACGCGAGCCGAATTAATCCGAATGACCAAAAGTTTATTACAGATGAAACTTTAGAACAAAAACACATTTAACAATAAACAACAATTGATAATTTTGAGAGATTCTTTTATTATCTAACATTGGTTCGACATGTGACTTAGGAAATTCTTAGAAAATAATAATACATTTCGTATAAAATTTGGTATCGATTATTAAATCATGGAACAAACATATAAAATATGAATTCAAACAGCGACTGTATGATCAAATATTTCCTTAATATTGACCATGAACATTATCAATAGAAATACATTTTTCTTATAAATGTAGCAAATATCACAGAATAAAGTAAAAACATTACTGCATGAGCAGCTCGAAATGTTTCAAAATCTGCGACAAAACTTTTTTTGTTTTAATCACAGTTTTCTTTCCATCGATTTTTTTTTCGAGAAACTTCGTGATTTCCATTTCTCCTGCACGGTATTTATCCAACAAATCATTGTAATTCATACCCTCATCAGCCATTCTCGACCTCATTTGTTTGGATATGCAAGCCTTCAGAGGTTCCAGTGAATTAAAATTCTTTGGACCATCGAGAAACTTCAGAAAACTTGTCTTCTTCGCTGTCAATTCGTCAAATGTGAAATTATGGAAAACTACATTTTCCAACATAAGCACATCGTACAATGCATCGTGAGCTTTTGCCACATTCAACCGAAATGTTCTAGTGGTCAGTGTGCTCAGATTACACTTTTCCATTGGGAACTTTTTCCTGAATAGTGGCAAAGAATCAACGAAGCTCTCAATAACTTTCGAAAATTCGTTTTGAAGAGATGTTTCATTTATGATCCGAACAAGGCGTGGAGCATCGAACGCACAATTGTGTGCAACTAAAATACATTGCTTTCCAAGGTCAGTCAAGAACTCCAAAAGTTGTCCCATTACAATTCGCAAAGGTTGCGAGAATACTTTCTTGCCATTGAGAAATATATCGCGTCCACTATTAGTAATCCCATGTACTTCAGTTGCTTGAGCTGGAATTGGCTCCGTTGGTTCAATATATTGCGCAAATGATTTTTCTCCATATTTCATGGCGATCTGTAAAACATCGCAGTTGGATTTCAAGCCTGCAGTTTCCAAATCGAAAAAGACCACTGCTATTGACTTATCGGGGAAATGGAGATTAGATTGTAAATCCAACAGGTTACTAGTTTCAATATTATTTTCAGTGTTTTCGGTAGCAGGGATTGTGAGTAATTCTATGTGGCTTTCGTAAGTATGATCTTCTACTTGGGATTTGGAATTACGAAGTTGGGTGCTCATCTTTTTCAAAAGTTGGCGTCTTGCTTTGAACTCAGGTTGTTTAGCTTTTTGTGACCTGAGACGATTATATTTTATGGTACGCTCGACATGCTTCGATAATTGGCAACCAGGACTCATTCCGAGCTTTTTCAAGGCATGTTGTAACGAGACGATACCTCCGGCAAAACAGACACCTGTAAACTAGACAATTAGGTATCGTCTCGCTACAATTAGAGGCAGCACTGCCCATACACAAGTACCTGACCGCGCCGCGCGGCGGCTACTCTCTCGCGAGTAAAGGCCACCGCCGGCGCACATATAAGCTCACCTAACGAGGCGACTAATCAGTTCGCTCTGGACAACAGCCTACCTACGGCCACCAGACTGAACTCCGTCTTATAGACGTACGGACCGCGGGAAGAGACCCCGGACCGCTAGGCGCGTTCGCGTATTTCGATAGAGGCTTCACCTCTATCACCGTTTCCGCACTAGGTCGCGAATTCGTAAAATACTAGAGTCACCGTATAGCCACTTAACTTCTAGATACCGATATTCGATTGATTATAAATATATTATACAAAGTTAGCTTACTAGTTATTTAATACATTACGCAGGTTTAAGCCAAGAAAAGGAAAGCTTCCTGTAACTTCCGCCAAAGGCGTATATATCGCATAGAGCCACCATTTGGTCTCTGACTTCCTTTTATTGCTTTACACTTAACTAAACTATCTCGCGGGATACCGTATCGAGTCACTGATAGACTCTCGATTCTTTCACTTATTTCTTTTATGTTATTTCCTTTACTCGTTCTTGCATTTATTTTGCTGTAATATTATTTTTCTTTACTCGTTCTTGCATTTAACCTAGACATCCTAGCTTCACTATCCTTGGCCTAAGCCACTAGCCGACATTCGTAGATTTAGTTCTCATAGATCTTAAGTATTAGATAACGCTATTTTCTTGTGCAACCTACTTCTTGTGTTTAACTATTTTTTTTTATTTTCTTTTCTTTTATAGTCTGGAACCAAAGCCTCCAGCTACCTGTAATCTTAAGGAATAAAACTTTATATATCGCCTAATCAAAACCTGGCTCTTGGTCATTTCTTTCAAACCTTACCGGCAGACCAAGCATCCGGCGGAGGGGGACGAGACCCCCAGACCCGTTTGCCGTCTACACCGGGTATCCTAGCACCCCACACTCCACCCGGTCTAGCCGGAACGTTACATGGCGCCCAAACAGGGACTGTGGGGAAAATAAAGACTAACCCTCGAACACAAGAACATAGCGTTACCTATCAGCCTCTAGATTAGTCTAATACTCCACTCAGAGTATATATACATATATCATTGATAGTGCTATTTTTTTTTCTTTTCTTTCTCTCTGTTATTGTTATACACACTCTTCCAGTGCTTCATACCTGTTACATTTTTTTTTTCTTTCTCTCTCTAGTATTAAGTTAGTTAGCTTTATCTAGCATTAAACTAATTAGTCTTTCTCGCGCCGGGGCTAGTTTCTTTGTTTTTCTATTCACTTGTGGCCCGCGAACTTGAACCCGAACCGCGAATCACCCCGAGTAATGCCTGATATCCCAACGGCCTGGATCTACGGACTAAAGAAGAGCGAACTTGAAACTCATCTCGAGCTAGCCGAACTAGAGACCGGAGGCACTGTTGACGAACTCAGAGCGAGACTACGTCACTTTATCCGGCAAAACCCTGAAAACCCTCTAGTCCACGCGTGGGTCAGGACAATTCAAAAAAACCCACCAGCAGCTGACGATAACCAGCTAAGAATGACGGAGGCAAATAATCTGAACCAGCTCCTGCCACATCTCGAAGCGTATCGCAGCATAGACCAGATACGGAAGTGGGCATGCAAATTCGACGGAAAAGATCCGTACGCCTTCCTAGAACGCGTGAACGAGCTAAAAGAGGAGTACCGTACCGATGATGAAACCCTACTCCGAGGACTACCCGAACTCTTAAAAGACGACGCCCTCCTGTGGTACCGTAATCGAAAACAATCCTGGCGTACCTGGGCTGACTTCATTACCAGCTTCCATGCCTATTACCTACCAACTACAAACGAGTGCAAACTCGACGACCAGATAATAGAGCGGAAACAAAAAGCTGGCGAAAACGCAAGAACCTTTATTACCACCCTCGAAACATTAATGAGGAGACGGGGAGGGATGAGCCTAGAGAAACAACTAGACAGAATATACTATAACCTACGGCCAGAATACCACCAGTCCATACGCAGACGTGAGGTAAAAACTATTGACGACCTCATTCTATTCGCGGGGGAACACGAGGAAATGAGGCAACGCCAAAACCGGACCGAACCGAAGCCCCCGCCCGCACACAGTGACACCGCAGTCACCTCCACAGCACCCTATAATCGTCACGAGTGCTGTTGGAGATGCAAACAACGAGGTCACTCCCGAATGAACTGTCGCAATCGGCAACGTAAATTCTGCTCCTACTGCGGCACCGATAACATCCTAACAAGGGAATGTCCTTGTCCGAAATCGGAAAACACCTCCAGGGCCGGACCCAATGCCCCGGGTACCCGGCCCGGAACTCCTGCGACAACCGCATCTTTTTAAAGATCCTGACACGAGGTAAGCCTATTCAGGCCCTAGTCGACACCGGATCAGTTGCATCCTACCTCAATAACGCAATGGCCCGACAATGCCGACAGTGGGGATGGCAACCCCAGCAAGAACAGATATCCGCCAGAATGGCCAACGGAAACACCGCCAATATCAAGCACAGCCTAACCGGACCGATCACCCTGCGCAACCGCGAAATAAGGCACACATTCTTGGTAATGCCAGCACTAAAACACGACATGCTACTAGGCATGGACCTTCTGACTAGAGCCAACCTGACCATACTAATGGACGGACAACCATTATGCCCACCGAACGAAACCTGTACACTCGACCCGCCAGGCAGACTGACCGAACAAACACCTGACGAGCAACGCCGACTGAAAGAATTCCTGGAGACCGAAATACGAAAGTTTAACGACATACGGGGCACCTCTCCCCTAACCGAACACCGTATCCGCCTGTTAACCAACGAACCGGTCAAACAACGCTACCAGCCAAGGAACCCGCATATCCAGCAAATCATAAACGAAGAGGTCGATAAAATGCTAGCCGAAGGCATTATCGAACCATCCGACAGTCCATGGAGCTCACCAGTAGTTCTCGTGAAAAAGAAGGACGGAAAACCTAGATTTTGTGTAGACTACCGGAAAGTGAACCAAGTGTCAGAACGAGACGCATACCCACTCTCGCAAATCAACGCCATGCTGGACAAATTACGCGGTGCCCGATACCTATCCACGATAGACCTGAAAAACGGGTATTGGCAAGTACCCATGGCAACCCAGAGCAAACCGATCACCGCATTCACCGTGCCCGGAAGAGGACTGTTCCAGTTCCGTGTCATGCCCTTTGGGCTACATTCCTCACCGGCCACGTTCCAGCGCTTACTGGACCGTGTAATCGGCCCAGAACTCGAACCATTTGCATTCGCATACCTGGATGACATAGTGGTGGCCAGCGCCACCTTTAACGAGCACCTACAGCACCTAGCAACCGTATTCCAGCGCTTGAGGAACGCTCGCCTAAAAATGAACTACGACAAATGCCGATTCTGCGTACCCAATCTGAAGTACCTAGGGCACGTCATCGACAAACACGGTATACAGACCGATCCCGAAAAGACCGAGGCCATAACCAGAATGGCCGCCCCGCACAACCGCCGAACGCTCCGCCGCTTCCTCGGCCTTGTGTCATGGTACCGCCGCTTCATCCCAAAGGCGTCCACCATCACGACACCATTAAATGACTTGCTAAAGAAGTCAACCAGGTGGCACTGGACGCACGAACACCAAGCCGCATACGACCGTCTAAAGAAATTACTGACGACCACACCGATACTAGCCTGCCCGAACTTCAAGAAACCTTTTACACTCCAGACCGATGCGAGCAATTCCGGAATTGGCGCAGTACTTACACAAAACCACGAGGGGAAAGAGCGGGTAATAGCATACGTTAGCCGTACCCTATCAAAGGCAGAACGAAATTACACGGTTACGGAAAAGGAATGTCTAGCCGTGGTATGGGGGATCCGCAAGCTACGCGGATACCTCGAAGGCTACCACTTCGAAATCATCACCGACCACCTAGCCCTGACCTGGCTTCAACGCCTGGACAACCCATCCGGCCGACTAGCCAGATGGGCACTCGAACTACAACAGTACGACTTTATCGTACGATACGGGAAAGGCTCCGAAAATACCGTAGCCGACGCCTTATCCCGCCAAGAACTAGAACTAGCCGAAGTCCACACTACCTGCAGGTGGTACAACCGACTGAAAAGACTAAAAGAAGCCAACCCCGAGGACCACCCAGACCTGAAATGCACGAACGGCCAACTGTACAAACGAATACTAGACCGCCTAGACTACAACGAGGAAACCGCCGACGAGCAATGGAAACTCTGTGTACCACGGGAACTAACAACCCAGGTACTAAAAAAGCAACACGACGACGCAACGGCCGGCCACTTAGGGATCGCTAAGACTATCTCCCGACTCGCCCGACGATACCATTGGCCCGGCATGTTCCGAGACGCCGCACACTACGTCAGATCCTGCAAAAGTTGTCAACAGTACAAAGTATCACAACAGGCAGCCCCAGGGCTTATGCACGCCACCCAGGTAAATAACCCGTGGCAATCCATCACCACCGATCTCATTGGCCCGCTACCCCGGTCCAAGAACGGCCATACATTCCTACTGGTAACCCAGGACCGATTTTCAAAATGGGTGGAACTAAAACCACTAAGAACCGCCACGGCTACCAACGTTACCAAGGCAATCAAAGAGATCACCCTTCGCCACGGTGTACCGGAAACACTAGTCAGCGACAACGGCAAGCAATTCATCAGTAATGAACTGGCTGAACTCCTCCGACAATATGGCATACAACACCGGAAAGCCCCGCCATATACCCCGCAGTGCAACCCCGTCGAACGCACAAATCGGGTGATCAAAACAATGATCGCACAATATACCGGCAAGAACCAAAAAGACTGGGACATACTCTTGCCGGAACTAGCGTTCGCCTACAACACAGCGATCCACGACGCCACTGGCTTCTCACCCGCCTACTTGAACCATGGTAGAGAACTAAACCCTCCAGCAGATGGAAAAGCCCGCAATAGAAACAACGTCCCCACCGAAGAACTAGTACAACGAATACGCGACGCCCATGAACTAGTCCGAATCTGCCAGGCCCGGGCTTTTCAAAGACAGGAAAAGCACTACAACCTACGCCATAGACCATGGCAACCACTGATAGGGCAAAAGGTAATGAGCCGCACACACTTCCTGTCCAATAAAGCCAGAAACGAGAATGCCAAACTCATGCCAAAATATGACGGCCCGTACACGGTGATAAGGAAGGTTTCACCAGTAATATACGATATCCGAAGCCCACGAGGCAAGATACACCGGCACGTCCACGTACGAGACTTGAAAACCTGCCATGAGGACCTCGCTGAAACCACGGTCTCTAAGCACCAAGGTAAGACCAAGCATGCAAAACCCGGTCAGTCAGAAGCCGATAGTCTCGCGGAGTGCGTAATTGCAAATATGGCAGAAGGACGTAACAATCCACGCACGAGAATTTTCGTACCACAAGCCAGAACACCAACGATAGAGCTCCCGGGTATCCCGAGACCATCCTCGTCAACACCAGCACCGCCGATACCAACTCCGGGGAGTCGACCAGCAGTACGAAGAGGACCGACCGAGATCCTTCTCCTCGACGCACCCGCACTCAACCCCCACCGTCGTAGACCGACAAGGACAAGGGTACATAAAACAAACAAAGGGTACCAGACAGGGAACCCCCTACCCACCACCAGGCCAAGTCAAACCTACGAGTTACCCGATGGCGGGGAGGTTTCCGTACCCGTGGGCACCCGGAAGTGGAAGTTACGCCGTCACGAATACGAACGAACCCTCAAATTCGACCGGGCAGGGAACCTGACGTACGTGGGCCCCAAAAAGAGGTAAATATCACCTCTCCCGGAGAAGGAGGGAGATGTAACGAGACGATACCTCCGGCAAAACAGACACCTGTAAACTAGACAATTAGGTATCGTCTCGCTACAATTAGAGGCAGCACTGCCCATACACAAGTACCTGACCGCGCCGCGCGGCGGCTACTCTCTCGCGAGTAAAGGCCACCGCCGGCGCACATATAAGCTCACCTAACGAGGCGACTAATCAGTTCGCTCTGGACAACAGCCTACCTACGGCCACCAGACTGAACTCCGTCTTATAGACGTACGGACCGCGGGAAGAGACCCCGGACCGCTAGGCGCGTTCGCGTATTTCGATAGAGGCTTCACCTCTATCACCGTTTCCGCACTAGGTCGCGAATTCGTAAAATACTAGAGTCACCGTATAGCCACTTAACTTCTAGATACCGATATTCGATTGATTATAAATATATTATACAAAGTTAGCTTACTAGTTATTTAATACATTACGCAGGTTTAAGCCAAGAAAAGGAAAGCTTCCTGTAACTTCCGCCAAAGGCGTATATATCGCATAGAGCCACCATTTGGTCTCTGACTTCCTTTTATTGCTTTACACTTAACTAAACTATCTCGCGGGATACCGTATCGAGTCACTGATAGACTCTCGATTCTTTCACTTATTTCTTTTATGTTATTTCCTTTACTCGTTCTTGCATTTATTTTGCTGTAATATTATTTTTCTTTACTCGTTCTTGCATTTAACCTAGACATCCTAGCTTCACTATCCTTGGCCTAAGCCACTAGCCGACATTCGTAGATTTAGTTCTCATAGATCTTAAGTATTAGATAACGCTATTTTCTTGTGCAACCTACTTCTTGTGTTTAACTATTTTTTTTTATTTTCTTTTCTTTTATAGTCTGGAACCAAAGCCTCCAGCTACCTGTAATCTTAAGGAATAAAACTTTATATATCGCCTAATCAAAACCTGGCTCTTGGTCATTTCTTTCAAACCTTACCGGCAGACCAAGCATCCGGCGGAGGGGGACGAGACCCCCAGACCCGTTTGCCGTCTACACCGGGTATCCTAGCACCCCACACTCCACCCGGTCTAGCCGGAACGTTACAATGTTGCACATAACCCTCTCCTTCATTTTTTTGGCTCACGGCGCATGCAAATCGGAAGTCGGATGACTCTGACAAAGAATAGCATATTGCTTTGGGAGCTTTCTTCGACATAGTGTTGTTCAAACTTTCATTAGCTTGACTTGATGCTGGACACGAAAATTTTACCGCGTTGTTACCCAATCTCTCGAAAATTGAGACCAATTCTTTGAACAAATTGTCATTTTTAAATTGTTTGCTTAGAGGAGTCGTGTGTTGATAATTTTCAGGATCTTCTCCATATCGACACCATTCTCCACAATTGTCATGCATATCGAATGCATGATATGGGATGTTTTTCACAGCTGTTGACATTTTATCGCTATTTCCTTCGTTCTGAGCAAGTGCATAAACGAAACAACGGTGTAAATAGCTGATTGCATCGGTAGTTAAGCCTGTGATCTCTTTTTTATTGGCGGTTTTATACAGCAAACTTTTTACGCCTTTCGTCGTATGATTTCTGTCCGACTGTTTTACGACGGTGTGATCGCTCGCATCTCTAACTCCTCGAATGCTGCTGCTATCGTTGTCACTTATGAAAACTCCGACTTCTACATTTTTTTCGCGCAATATACGACTACCGGTAGCTAATTCCACAGCAGCATCTGCCTCCATCGCCTTGGCACTGCCATGAAAGTTGAGACGACAATCATGTGTGTTTTGGGCATGGCCCAAATCACATAGGCGACATTTTCGATTTCGGGTCGTATAATCTAAAATGCGTCCAGATTGTGCACCAATTATTGCAGCATAGCCGTTTAGACTATCGTATTGGTGCCCAGAGCCTCTCTTGCTATACCCCATATCGTACGAAACGAACAATCGCACTACGTCTTCGAAGCTTACATCAGTCGATTCGAGTTCTGTTGCTTCGAGCTGTTGTGTTGTTTCAGAATGCACTGTCTTTTCATCGTTTGAGCGTCCATGTACTGTTTCCTGAGTCAATACTTGTTGTTCATGATTCAATTGCGAAGTTTTTTCGCGTTCGGGTGGTGACGTGGAATCATCCGAAGTAGCAGGGATGATTTGGTCCTCCATGCTCTCATGCAAAGTTTCGAGTGTAGCCGATTTCTTGATTAAAAAATCACTCTGCAATTCTTGAGGCCTGCATAAACGTGGTAGTAAAAAATGGGAGAAATGGGCAATAAAATTGGAACAATTGGAGCAATAATGAATGAATATCAGTAACAATATAAAATATTGTCATTCGGTAATATTTATTGTTTCATTTACATAGATAAAATTCGTCATCGTGAATCCTCCGTTGAACTTGATAATTCAATGGCAAAATTATATTTACAAATTCCATTTTCGACAATAAATGCTACTTGGCTCAATCCAACTCACAAACTTTTTTGTAAACTCTCCAAGTTTTTAATCGTTAACAATCTTTCCAACTCCGTAGCCTTTTCACAACTCTCTTTAGCCACTTCTTCCACGGTAGGACCAATTTCCCTCTCATATCGTTTGAACGTGCTGGCAGACATGAAGGGAATGTTTAATACTTGAAACAGCTGGTTGGTCGAAGTGTATCCCAAACCGGCATGCAGAGCGCCTGTTGACAAATATCATACGTTTTAAACAAATTTAAAATATTGATTAGTATTATTTTTCGTATTCGAAATATGAAGTTGAAGAAATGTTGAATTACATTTAAAAAACTCAAAGAATATCATCACGTGGATCAATTTGTTTGTCACTTACCCAGAGCAACTTTGCTGTTCACGTCGAATATTTTTTGTGTTTGGCTTATATGTTGTGATCCAGAAGGCACCAAATTGACAAGCAAACAATCGCGACAGCGGATATGGAATATCGATCCCAAGCCTTTTTGAATTTCTTTCTCAATATATTGCAGAGAAAGAATTTCTTTGCAACAGGAGCAAAACAGGTGCGCCGCCATAACCTCTAAATCCACGAGCCGCCGCTTCGTCATCAGGCTACCATCAACTTCTATTTTTTTTCGTTTTTTACCTACTTCCACTTGTTTCAATTTTTTGTTTAACTGTTTCTCTGTCACGAGTTGACCTTTCCACCGAAATTTCGACATAATCTCTCGATTCCTCGCGGACTCGCGGACTAAGGATGTGGAGGACACACAGCTGACAGCTGACAGTGCTGCCAACACCCGAAAATTAATTGTGTTGTTGCCACGTTTCGACGAGGCATGCGAGTGAATAAAAATATTTTTACAATAGATTGTTTGCAATAATTTGCAATGTATATCATCTCGTGTAACCTAATTATTATTGAATATATGTATAATATTGATATACTATGCAGAAGATTGGCGTTTACAAGTCAACAAATTTTCATCTCAGCAGTTGGTAGTAAGCTTGAACGACCGTGTATAAACATACCCGTTTCCCTCTCACCGCCCACCCCGCAAGCTCCCGACCCAACCTCCTTAAGACGGCATGGGACAGTGTTAATACGGCCGAACAAAAACTACCCTTATTGCAAGAGAGGTTGGTGAAGGAAGAGAGAATGTTGACATCGAATGAAGAAGTAGCCCTTGCTTTTGTGGCGACCAGTGTACATTCAAATAGAAGACCGGACAATTCCAGAAAGTGTCAAAGTCGTAAGGACATCGAATGTTTTTATTGTCATAAGAAGGGACACATGGCCAAGGAGTGTAGGAAGAGACAGAGGAATCATCATAACAACCAGCCTCGCAGCACAACAGGCAGCTCGCAATACGTGTCGAACTCACAAGGCCAAAATCAACACAAGAATATTCAAAATAGGACGCCACGATTCAACGGTGCCTTCGTTGCGACTGTGGTAAAGAAGAGTACAGATAATATGTTACCGGCAGAGGCGCATGCTGCTACGACGAGTGAGGTCAGCGAGAAATTGTCAACTACCGATATAGGCGAGCTCTGGCTCACTGACAGTGGTGCAACGAACCACATAACCTTTCGTCGCGACTGGCTATCGGACTTCACTCCTGTTAATGGTCAACCCGTAATCCTCGGAGATGGTGACGTTCGCGAGGTGACTGGCATTGGATCCGTGACGATAAAGCGGCTGATAAATGGAACATGGATCGACGGTAAAATGGAGAAAGTGTTGTTCGTGCCAAGTTTTAAGAAAAATCTTTTTTCGACAAATGTGTCTACGGACAGAGGCTTGAGAATGATTTTCGAGGGTGACCGAGTTGAAGTTCAAGTGAAACAATCACGTGAGACTGTTGCTGAAGGAGTAAAATACTACTCCAACATGTGTTGTTTGTTTTTCAAGACCGTTGTAGCAGTAGCGAGTGCCAGTGTTTGTAGTATGCAGACCCTACATGAAAACCTGGGACATGTGAACAAAGCAACGATAAAGGACATGGTTCAGAAGAATGCTATTACCGGTGTTGATAAGATCCTGGACGATAAAGTCTTATGCGAAGGTTGCATGTATGGGAAACTGCACCGACTTCCTTATAAGTCAAGCGATAATAAAGTTGACTATGACGCAGGTGAGTGCATCCACATTGATCTTGGCGGTCCAAATGCTCCATCCCTCGGTGGGAATAAGTTTTTTATGCTTTTGAAGGACAGAAAGACTGGCTATCGTCACGTCTATTTTCTAAAGCAGAAAAGTGACACATTTGAATATTTTAAGGAATTCTACAACCTCGTCCTGACCCAGCTGGACAAGAAGATAAAAATAATCCGATGTGACAGAGGAACGGAGTTCTGCAATCAATGTTTTGAGGCATACTTGAAGGAGAAGGGTATAAAAATGTGCACATCTGTTCCATACTGTCCAGAACAGTGGACAGTGGTCGAATCTGCGAGGACAGTGGTCGAATCTGCGAGGAGTATGATACACGCCAAGCAGTTACCTGAGTACCTTTGGGCCGAGGCAATAGCAACCGCAGTCTATGCCCTGAATCGTACGACTTCAACCTACAACAGAAGCACAACGCCATATGAAACGTGGCATGGAAGGAAACCAGATGTGAGTCGGATGCATCCCTTCGGAACCCAAGCTCACAACTTCATTCCAGATATTCATAGGACAAAATTCAACAGCAAAGCAACCAAGATGTTATTTGTTGGGTATTGTGAAAATTCTGACAACTACCGTCTATTTGATCCAGAGAAGCATAAAGTCATCCTCGCTAGAAACGTGGTTTTTGATGACAAGCGGAAAATAGTTGAAATTGTAATACCTGGTAGTAAAGTTAAAAATCATGAGGTACCAGTAGCAGTAACAAGGGAGGAGGATTTCCTTGACGAAGTAGATGAACAACAAATTGTCGACCAGGAAGACACCATTACAGAAGACAGCTTAATGGAATCCTCACATACAACCGACGCTGAAGATGTATGCACGGAGCAGATGAATGTCAGCATAAATAACGGAAATGAAATTCAGAAGAAAGCCCCGGCCAAGAGCAAGAAAAGGAAAATTTGCGATATGACCATTACCAATACTCCATGCCTACGTGATAGGTCAAAACTTAAGAAGCCCAAAAGGTATGAAGCAAATTATGTAGAGGTATTCGAGCCAGTTGACCTGGACGATGCATTGCGCTCCCCACAACGCAATGAGTGGCAGGCAGCGATAAATGATGAATTGCAGTCCCATGAACGGAACCGGACGTGGGAAATCATTGATCGACCACCAGATGTGCAACTGCTGGACACAAAATGGGTCTTCAAGGTACACAATGACTCGTCGGGGAACATCAAAAGATACAAAGCAAGGCTCTGTGCACGTGGATTCAGGCAGAGGCCTGGGATTGACTACGAGGAGACTTTTGCACCGGTAGTCAAGTACGAGACACTTCGGACCCTGTTCGCTGTAGCGGCACACGAAGAATTGGAGCTGGTACAATTTGATACAAAAACTGCATTTCTGTATGGGGAATTGGAAGAGGACCTGTACATCAAGATCCCATCTGGAGTTCAAGTGCCTCATGATAGTGATAAAGTGTGCAAATTGCAAAAATCTATATATGGGTTGAAGCAATCTTCCAGATGCTGGAACAAAAGATTTTGTGATTTCCTAAAGAGGTTCGATTTCGTATGTTGTGAGTCCGAATCGTCTGTATTCGTACGCAAAAATAGCAAAAATCTTTTGTATCTAGCTCTGTTTGTGGATGATGGTATGATTTTTGGCAAAAGTATGAATGAGATTGAGGGTACCATAAACGCACTCAAGTCTGAATTTGACGTGAAAGTCGGGCCAGCTGATGTGTTTGTAGGGATACAAATCAACAGAAATAGAGAAGAGAAAAGTATCATGTTACACCAGACAGCCTATGCTAGAAAAATCTTGAGAAGGTTCGGAATGGACCAATGTAATCCCTCGAACACGCCAGCAGACCCGAACGTCATCCTGAGGTCCCCAAAGGACAAGCAAAGTGTAAAGGTGCCTTATCGAGAGGCCATAGGATCTCTAATGTTTCTGACGGTTGTTACGAGACCAGATTTAGCACCCATTGTAAATTTCCTCAGCCGTTATCTGAACAATTTCGACAAATCCCATTGGGAAGCTGTAAAAAGAGTCTACCGATACCTGAAGTCAACATGTAATTTAGGAATTGTTTTTAAAAGGAATGGTACGTGCGACTTGCACATGGAGGCGTACTCCGATTCCGATTTTGGTGGCGATGTGGACCAGCGGAAGTCTACAAGTGGTTGTATTATAAAATTAGCTTTAGGGCCGGTAATTTGGTTCTCGCGGAGGCAAACTGTTGTAGCCTTAAGCACAACCGAAGCAGAATATATTGCGGCTTGTGCCACTGCAAGAGAGATTGTCTGGTTGCGTAGATTTTAAAGTGAAATTGGATTCCCTTGTGACGAACCTACAGTGTTAAATGTTGACAACAAAAGTGCCATTCAATTGGCCAAGTATCCTTCTACTAGTCGTAGCACGAAGCACATTGAAATACAATTCCACTTCCTTAGAAGCCAGGTAGAGGCTAAAATTATAACATTACAGCATGTACCGACAGACGAACAGCTGGCCGACACCTTCACCAAGAGTCTGGCCAGAGTACGTTTTTGCAATTTAAGAGAGAAAATAAATATGTATCAAGATGCTCGAACAGGGGGAGTGTTAGAATAGGTTCTCGTATAATGTATTTATGTATGGGTGTATGAGAGTGGGAGATATGCGTGACCGAGCGCGCGACATGGACTCAGTCTGAAACATACCGCTACTAATGTCGCGTCGCGAAGAAACTACCTATCTAATTATATGTTTGACGATGAGTCCCAAATGACTTCCAAATTTCCTTATCTAATATAAATAGCATGTTACTTGAAACCCAGGGATCGTTTTTTTAACACCTGCCCTTCCTGTATGCTCTAACAAATAAGAAAACATTCAACAATTATTTTTCAATGTTATTTCTGGTCTATCAATTGGATATATTATCGGAATGAGATTGAAAATTCAGAAAAAATGATACATTATCATGATTTATCATCATAAAGAGCATTTAGAGAGCTGTGAAATATATATAGAGCTAGATGTTAAAGAGGAAACAAAGATTCAGAAGAATAAAGAGTAAGATGGTCAGGCCTGACACACAATAAGAGAATTATCAACCAGGTATTAATCCAAAGTGTTGTTTCACAGCAAAAACAAAAGAGTCAACACCTAAAGAGAAACCCACCATCAGAAGCAACCTGCAGGTGTATGCAACTGATGCAAGTGGAATACCAATTCTTCCCATTGGCAGCAAGAGAATATACGACATGCAGGATTGTTGTTAGATACAATAAAGTCTTGTTCGAAAACTCCCGCCTATAAGAAAAACAAAATGGAAGTCCACACTCGAGAGCCACCTATATTACAAGAGAGCGCTCGCGCATGTACTTCCGCCGACAGTCTATCTCAAGTATCTCGACTAAGAAACACGTGTACCTATCGCTTATATCTTTCATTAAATATTATATAATGAAAGACAACAAAAGGATAAAACTACGCAAACTTTATTAAACCAATCCTCTCAAAATCCCAGTAGCCAACAGGTTATGGGCCCAGGGAACGCGGATTGCAAAAATAAACGTGGATTAAAAAATAAAGTTAGCGGTCGAAAGGAAACACGTGTTGTGCCGTCGAGTCGAAGTGCGTGAAAATAACCAGGAAACAAGTAGAAGAAAAAAGAATATCCAAACATGGAGAAGATACACATTAATACAAGTTGGAAGGAATCGGGAATTGGAACGTCTGGAAGTTCCAAATTAAAGTCATTCTGCAACCCATGTGGCTACACGGCGTGGCTAGCGGAACCATAGGTAGACCTCCTCCAGGAGCAGCCGACCTCTCAGATTGGATCGCCAAAGATGGAAAAGCTCAAGGAATAATCGTCACACATTTAGAAGAAAAGGTAATGATTCACGTAATTACCACAACCTCAGCAGCTGAAATGTTAAACAAATTGGAAACAATTTTCGAGAGAAAATCAGCAACAAGTTTGCATCTGGAACAGCAGAAATTCTTTTCCCTAAGATGCGAAGAAGATATTTCAATTTTCTTGTCGAAGCTGGAAGAAATAAGAGAAAAAGTAGCCAGGCTGGGGGAAATAATATCAGAGAAAATGATCGTGACAAAGGTGCTGACGTCATTGCCAGAAAAATACAAGCACGTCATAGCGGCACGGGAATCAGTTCCAACGGCAAATCAAAGTCTGAGTGAATTAACGGCCAGACTACTCACAGAAGAAGAGCGTTTGAAAGAACGAGGGCCGTCGGTAAAAGAAGAAACTACAGTGGCGCTGGCGAGCAAAAGTGAGCCGTGTAACGTGAAATGCTACTCCTGCGGTAAAGTAGGACACTGCAAGAGCGACTGTAGAGCGCCCAAGAAGCAATGTAACTATTGTAAGAAACTTGGACACAACATAAGTGAGTGTAGAATACGGTTGAGTAAACTGAAAAAGAAAGAAAATAAACAGTTAGACACAAGAGACAGTGATAAAAGCAATGCTGTTGTGGCAAAGCTCAGCTACGACCAAGATTGGTTGGTGGACACTGGGGCATCCGAGCACATGTGTTACCAGAAAGAACTGTACGAAAAATATACCGAACTGACGCAACCAACAAAGGTTGTTATAGGTGATGGAACAGAGTTAAATGCAGTCGGTCATGGAGTAATTCGTGTAGAAACATTCGACGGAAGTGAGTGGATCAAAACAACACTAAACAATGTGTTGCATGTGCCTAAGATGACAGCAAATTTATTTTCAGTGCGTAGTGTCACGGACCGTGGTTATCAAATAACATTTCAAAAGGACAAATGTGAAATAAAGAAAGACGGAAAAGTGGTAGCTATCGGAAGTAGACATCACAAAATGTACGTGATGCAGATTCGTTCGGGCGATCAGGCCAAAGTTGGCTACGCGAAAGACTATTTATCTGAGTGGCACGAGCGGTTAGGCCATCAGAACATTGAGTACGTGAAACAGGCTCTAAACAAAAGCCAAATAAAGTACGAAGCGGGCGAGATAAACTGCGAAGCCTGCATCAAAGGAAAAATGCATCGAACGTCGTTCAAGCGGAGCGAGAACACTACTAGACGAACTTGTGAGCTACTACACATGGACGTGTGCGGACCGATGGAAGTTACCTCTCTAGGCGAGTCGAAATACTTCCTGATTATAAAGGACGACTACTCAAGGTAAAGGTACGTCGCATTCCTGAAAAACAAACACGAGGTAATAGAAAAAGTAAAAAATTTTATAAGTCTAGCAGAACAAACCACTGAAATTAAAGTAAAGAGAATAAGATCAGATAATGGCACAGAATTTATAAACAAGGAATTTAAGCTATTCTTTGGAGGAAAAGGAATACAACACGAAACTTCAGTCGTCTACACCCCTGAACAGAACGGCAAGGCTGAAAGAGAAAATCGGACCGTCGTGGAAGCGGCCAGATCTATGCTGATGGCGAAGAACCTGGACAAAAGCTTATGGGCCGAAGCAGTCAACACAGCAGCTTACGTGTTAAACCGAACCGGAAAAAGTACAGTCACAGACAAAACACCGTATGAAGTATGGACTGGTAAAATCTTTAATATACAAGATTTGAAGATTTTTGGAACAAAAGTGCATGTACATATTTCAAAACAGAAGCGTCAAAAATGGGATTCGAAAAGCGAATCATGAGTATTCGTTGGATACGGAGAAAATACGAAGGGTTTCAGAATCTATTTTTCCGGAACAAAAAGGGTAGAAATTAAACGGGACGTCATTTTTGATCAAACAAAAGAAATAAAACAAAACATGTTCTATAAGCACATAGGTGAAGAAGACGAAAATGAAACGAGACGTAGAAACGAAGACGACTCAGAAGACGATGAAGACGTAGATCAAACCTCAGACAGCAGCGTATTTGAGGATTGCCAACAGGACGAAGGTGGAACGAGCGAATCAGATGAGTCCAGAGAAAGTCTCAACGAGACAATAGCTCAACAACCAGGGAAGAGAGTAATCCGGAAGCCAATCTGGAGCAAGGATTACGAAACAAGTTTTCTAAGTATTCTAGAAGAACCAGCGAGCTACGAGGAAGCCATAACCAGCATCCATTCACAACAGTGGAAGGAGGCGATAACAACCGAATTGAAGGTATTAAAGGAAAATAACACTTGGACAGAAGTTCCAACACCTGTAGGTGAAAAAATCATAGATAGCAAGTGGGTTTACCGAGTAAAACCCGATAACGAAGGTGAGCCATGTTTTTTTAAAGCTAGATTAGTAGCTAGGGGCTTCCAACAAAATGAAAATTTTGAAGTATACGACACTTACGCACCGGTAGCCAAAATAACCACATTCAGAATCGTAATGGCAATAGCAAATAGGTTAGGTCTATTAGTATACCAGATGGATGTGAGAAGTGCATTCCTGTACGGTGAAATAGATGAGATTGTTTACATGAAATTGCCGGACAACATAAGCACAAATAAGAATACAGTATGCAAGCTAAATAAATCGATCTACGGATTGAAAAAGTCACCTAGATATTGGAATAGAAAGTTTGATAGTGTTATAACAGAAAAGGGATTCATTCGCTCACAAAATGACTTCTGCTTATACGTAAAGTCTGATCGTAAAGACAAGTTGTATCTACTCTTATTCGTAGATGACATTCTTATTTTTGGTACAAACGATAAAGAGATAAATGACTTAAAAGAATATTTGAAAAAGATATTTAGCATGAAGGATTTAGGGCTAGTAAGAAACTACTTAGGCATAAAAGTAACGCAGGATCTCAAAACTGGTATAACAGAATTATCTCAGGAACATTACCTAAGACAAGTGCTGAAAAAGTTTGGTATGTTAGATAGTAAAGAAATGAAAACCCCAATGGAAAACAAATTCCAATTCACTAAACCGGATCAAACAAACGAAGTTTTAGAATCTAAGTGCAGACAAATAATTGGTAGTCTTATGTACGCGGTACTAGGCACAAGACCGGACTTATGCACAAGTGTGTCATTTTTAAGCAGATATCAAAGTTACGCTAATCAAGAATTGTACGTAGCATTAAAACGAGTATTAAGGTATATAAAATATATATTAAGTGAGAAACTAATATTTAAGAGAAATGAAGACGAGAAAATGTTGACCGGGTATGTCGACTCAGACTGGGGAGCCGATCAAAATGACCGAAAGTCAACATCACCGTTCGTTTTCAAACTTTTCGGATGTACCATTGCATGGTCATCCCGAAAGCAACAAACTGTCAGTCTTTCATCTACGGAAGCAGAATATATAGCGTTATGCTCGGGAGTCGTTGAAGCAAAATGGCTAGTCAAAATAATAAGCGATTTCAACGTATTCAAAGCACAGCCTGTAACCGTATATGTAGACAATCAAGCGGCAATAAATATCGGGAACAATCCTGAAAATATTAAGAGAGTTAAACACATAGATATAAAGCTAAACTTTATCAAACAAAACATAGAATCAAAACATGTTGTACTGAAATATGTAAAGACTGAGGACCAGTTGGCTGATATGTTTACTAAGCCATTGGCCAAAGAAAAATTAAACAAGTTTAAAGCAATGTTAAATATAAAATAAGAAAAACTTTATTGAGGGGGGGTGTTGTTAGATACAATAAAGTCTTGTTCGAAAACTCCCGCCTATAAGAAAAACAAAATGGAAGTCCACACTCGAGAGCCACCTATATTACAAGAGAGCGCTCGCGCATGTACTTCCGCCGACAGTCTATCTCAAGTATCTCGACTAAGAAACACGTGTACCTATCGCTTATATCTTTCATTAAATATTATATAATAAAAGACAACAAAAGGATAAAACTACGCAAACTTTATTAAACCAATCCTCTCAAAATCCCAGTACCCAACAAGGATAAACTAGTTGCCAGAATGGAGGGGGCAACTAGCCAACTAGCAGATTCCCTGATAAGCCTTCATAAAATTATGGCAGGGGCCAATAAGATGATGGCCAATATGGTAGAAGTGTCCGAAAATAATTTAGAGTCCGAAAGAATTAAATTAAGATGTCTTGAGATGAAACAAACTGATAATATTTCTAAAGAGAAACAACCAGTTAAAGAGAAGAAAATAGATGAAATCATTGATTTGAATGAACCTAAGAGTCTGAGTCAAAGTGTCGAGATTATGAAGCAAACATTTGAAGAAGAATTTAAGAGTTCAAAAGTCATGATTAAAAGACAATACATGTTGACACAAAAATTCAATTTTGATCTCTGGATGGATCATTTGAAGTCTGAGCTGTCAAGCAATGACTTACTAGACGTAATAGATGCAAATGTCAACGGTCCCGAGAACATTCCGGAATCAAGATCTTTAAAGAGAAAGAATCTTGTTCGAGAAATTATAATTAATCATCTGGACGAAAAGTATCACAAGAAAATTGTAAATCAGTCGGATCCTAAAGAGATTTTGAAGAAATTAAGAGGATGTCGAAAGAATGAAGTGAATATGACTCACTCGTCAGTCAGAGCGCGACTATATCAGATAAAGATGAAAAGAGATGAAAAAGTCGATGATTTCTGTGAGTGGTTCGATACCATTATAAGGGAATATGAAGCATGCGAGGATGCAGTGCCAGCTCTTACTGATCAAGCGATAAGATCATCATTTTATCAAGCGGTATCTGCAGTCACGCCTGAGCTTCGAAATGCTGATTTGATCAAACGGCAAACAATTAAGACAGAAATGACACTAGAAGAGATCAAGTCATTTATGTTACAGTTAGAAGCAGAAAAGAAGACTGACGTGAAAGAGGATATTAAAGTCCAAAGAGTACAAGTACATCACAATCAAGGAGGTGAAAACAGATGTTACCGATGCAATGGAATGGGACACTGGGCTGCGGATTGCCCACTGAAAGACAACAATAAATGGTTCTGCTACCAATGCCAAGCCATAAAAAATCATAAAGGTGACGACTGTCCGCGAGGCGGAAAACCTAACTTCAAGGCTAATCAGAATAGGTACGAAGGCACAGGGTTCCATAAGAACAATAGCAATTTGTACAAATCAAGGGCTAAGAAGCAAAATAATCAGAGGGGCGATCAAAACAGTTTTTCAAGAGTTAATAACAGAGGAAAAATTATCAAGAATAATAAAGAGAAACCAAAATTGAGAAGGGCAACAACGAGAAACAAAAATTCACCACCCTATCGAGGAAAGGATAAAGAGCAGAAACAAGAGTCAGGTAAGAGTATATTATTTGAAAATATATCAGAATCAAAAGAGTTGATAAATTTTATTGCGGATTCGGGAGCGACTGATCACGTAGTAAACAAAAGCTTGATACTGACTGACTTTAAAATTTGTGAAAATGGAGTAGTTAAGAGTGCAAATAAAAATGAATTTGCTGATATAGTCATAGACGGTAGAGGGGATCTTATTTTACTACAAGCAGATATGTCTGCAGAGGAACAAAATAAGATTATCAAGTTGACGGATGTAATTGCAGCTAAAGATGTCACAAAAAATCTATTATCTTTAAGAAAACTAGCTGAAGCAGGATTTAGTATCTACCTAGATGACAAACTACTCCAAGTATATAATAAAGAGACAAATAAGATAGTTTTGGAGGGAACCTATCAAAAACCAAATTGGATTGTTCGATTCGAAGTAAGAAAGAGCGATTATAAGAGTAATGAAAATTTAGAGTATGATGAATATTGCTGCAAAGCTAGAATAAGATTACATCATGAGCTTCCGGAACAATTGCAGACAAGCATACAAAATAATAAGATTAATTTCGGAGGGAGAAAATAAAGAGTTAGAGAATGCTGGTTCTGCAATTGGGAGGGAGGAAGAAGGGAAGCTCATAGATCCGAGTGAAAATAAAGAGTCAAACCTGAATACTAGTACAATAACGGATTGTGATACTTGTCAAATGTCTAGAGAAAGCATTAAATTAGATGATTTAGAGTCAACAAAGAGCGTAGAGGAATTATTTATTAGAAGCCCATTTGAGCAAAAACAGAGAAACTTTGAAAGGTATAATGAGGCAATGCTGTGGCACAGGGCCGAATTTAGATATAAGCTATACAAGCTTCAGCTTGGGGCCTCGGGTCGTGGTAGGGCCTCGCACAATATGAAAAAATGATATTTTTGAAATTTTTACATTTTTACAGACAAGTGAATATGATGAAAAGAATATCCACCAACGGAACTTGCATTTTTGGACCAGATTTCACTGAATAAATTTCACATTTATTATTATTTGATGAGGAAAACTGGCCGCATTCTTGTTGTAGCTTAGGGTCACAACAACTTCAAATCCGGCCCTGCTGTGGCATGTAAGACTCGGCCATGCCTCATTGAATTATTTGAAAAAATTGCAAAAACTAGTAAACAAGTTAAAACACGTTAAATTTGATGAGTCAATATTGGAGAGTGAAATTTGCATAATGGCAAAAATGGAAAAGTTACCATTCAAAGAAGTAAGAGCTAAAGCACAAAGACCACTTCAAGTTTTACATACGGATACAATGGGTCCGATAAAACCTAATTCACATCCTGGTCAAAAGAGATTTATTATCGTTTTTGTAGACGATTATTCGAGATATGGTAGAGCGTATTCTTTGAAGACGAAAGATGAATCTGGAGAAGCATTAGAGAAATACTTGATATCTGCGCGAAACCTCTTGGGCAAAAATGAAAAGGTATGCTATATCAAATCGGACCAAGGCACGGAATTTACAAGAGGGAAATTCTTGGAAATTCTTGCACAAGAAAAGATTGAAGCTCAATTGTCTCCACCTTATACTCCGGAACACAATCGCGTGGCTGAGAGATTTAATCAAACTATTCAAAAAAAAATACGAGCATACATGTTTGATTCAGGTCTTCCTCAGAGTATGTGGGAGCTAGCTGTAGACGCTGCTCTGCATGCTTACAACAGAACCCCGCATAAAACTATAGAGTATCAAATAATTTCAGGGCTCCCACTTGATCACTTTTTTCACTTTTACTCACTTTTTTCACGAAACTCACTTTTTTCTCACTTTTTTCTCAGAAACTCACTTTTCTCACTTATTTGATGGTAATATTATTATTTTTTTCATATCTTATCATATTTAATTGCAAATATTGAAAAATTGCAAACTCGGCGGAAAGCACAGCGCGGATTAACAGTTAAGGAAAGAAGAAGAGGAGAAAATCAAAATTAAAAAAGACATATCTAAAAAAGTTGAGAAAAAAAGTCATTCCTTTTGACAAGGATATGCGAAGACTAAGTCACTTTATATCGTCATATATTATTCAATCGGTTATTGTTCCTGTTCGTACAAAATATTATATATATCGGAGACTTTAACGTATCTCAATATGGAAATAAGAAATATTTGTTACACTATTGAACTTTTTATTTGATGAAGTTAGTGTATTCGTTTTCTCAGAAATAAGAAGAGGAGAAAAGCGAGATTAAGAAAGAGGCATCTGAGAAAGTTGCAAAGAAGTTATTTTTTTCATACACCGAGAAAAAAAATCGTTTGGATTAACCAAATATATTTAGTCAGAGTGGAAATTGTTGCTGCAAACATTTGACGCTTGAGTCAAATAAATATTCATTGGAACAAGAATTTACATTTTTTTCCCTGAAACAACTAATTTTGTTGAAAGACTCAGTAAAATCAACTATATTAGTTATTTTATGAACTAATAAATAGTTACATGTACTAAATACGAAGTGCAATTTACAATATCCATTTCTTCGGTAAACGTATGGCATTAAATAAATATTCTGTTAGTTGAACCGTGCGAGCAGCTTGATAATACAAAATTGTGATGTTGACTTGAAATGCGAATGAATTCGTTCCATCACCATAATATGTAGTTTTCCCAACAATGTATAATTACCCGTGAAAAAATATTCTGATCAGACCTGATATGACCCGATAAGGCCATATCAAAATTTTTAATATATCTATATCTGGTCTGATATGATCTGATATGCCCATATGCACTGTTCGAAATAATTTGTGTTAATGTTAAATTTTTAGCATGTTCAAATTTTTACGTCAAAATTCACATTTTTTTACAGTTGATTTGACATTTTGTATTTATGTCAATTTACTAAAATGTGTTAAAGGTTCAATTTAACATATTTGTTGGAAATAAGTTGTGTTAATGTTAAATTTTTATGTCAAAAGTCACATCTTTCAAAAGTTGATTTTACATTTCGTATTCATGTTAATTTACGAAAATGTTTCGGACGCTCAATTTAGCTGCCAATTTTGAGATAGTAAAAATATCAATTAATTTCTATGAATGAAATATCTTAATTTCGTGTAGTTCGTACCACCGATCATAAGTTCCGAGGTTCCAACAAATAAGAAGAAGCTGGTTTAATTGCCATAGGGTAGTTTGGCGTAGTAGGTAGAGCGTGCGACTAGTGACACGATATGCGAGCGATAGCAGGTTCAAATCCCGGTCAGGTCGAAAAAATCAAATGGCGTTTTTCTGAGCGAAATGGTTATGTTTGTCCATCTACATGTGAAAACGAATACTCACACCTACGTGAATTTTTTTTTCTTTTTTTTTTTCCTGTAAATATATGATTGTATGAGATTTCTCATAACATTACCGTGATGCAAATCTAATTTAACTTGATTACATTATGTTGATGTTCACACAACTTACGAAAAATGTTGAAATTAACACATCTTTTCGAAAATCTAAAAAGACGACCGGGAGTCGAAGACCTCCCGAAACCTAACCTCGATCTCAGGACACAAGTCGTGTTGGGTGTCGAAGTTGAACCAGTGGCCGGACCATCTGGAGTGAAAACAAGACCAGTTCAAGAGTCACAGATATCTGGTCATGGATGCCCCTCTGCCTTGGCTGCCACCGAAAGCTTTGGAAAACTAAGTCTATTCGACATGATGTGTACGCCAGAAGAAAAAGCTGCTCAGAATGAAACTGAAGACCAATTCCTTCTTGTACATTCCACTAGCTGGAATGAACTACTGAAGAACTTTGCATGCAGTGAGTGCGGTGAAAAATCCATTGAAGCACAAATAAGAGAACAGAAGGGGTTCTGTGCAAAGATTATTGCTAAATGTACAGCATGTGGATTTAGAATGGGCGATACCTATACGAGTCAACGAGTGAAAGGTTCGACAACAAGACCACCGTTTGAAGTCAACAGACGAATCGTTGATGCGACAAACGCCGTTGGACTAGGCCATGCAGGTCTGGAGAAATTCTGTACCGTGATGAGCATGAAAGGCATGAGCAGTAGCACATATAAAGCTCACTTAGATAAGTTAGCTACCGAAACTGAAAAGCTAGCAGATAGAATTCTCGATAAAGCAAGAAAAGCTGTAAGAAAAGTCCACGAGACGATAGATCCATCTCTAAAAAACAAGGACGTACTAGACGTAGCTGTATCGTACGACGGAACCTGGCATAAACGAGGCTTTACCTCTTTGTATGGAATTGGGATCGTGATAGATATTTTGACTGGACTGGTAATTGATTACCAAGTTCTGTCTAAATTTTGTCAAATATGCGCTATCGCTTCGAGCCAGCTAGATGCGGAATCACCAGATTTCCAACTATGGCAACAGGGACACAAAGATTGTGGAGAATGTAGTATAAACTACATAGGGTCGTCCGTTGCAATGGAGATGAAGGCAGCTGAGATATTGTGGACTAGATCTTTGGCCAGAAATCAGATGAGATACACAACCGTATTATCAGATGGTGACGCCAAAACATATACTCAGCTACAAAACATCGCTCCGTATGGAAAGGACGTACCCATTTCAAAAGAAGAGTGTGTAAATCACATAACGAAAAGAATGGGCACGGGACTCCGGAATCTTGTGAAAGAATGGAAAATAAAAGGCATAACACTTGGTGGACGAGGTAGCGGCATGCTAAAAGAGACCACGATAGTAGCGTTGACCAATTATTACAGGAACGCTATTGTCAAAAATATCCCCGACGTCTCCGCTATGAAAAAAGCAATAAGGGCTACGGTAGATCACTGTGCGTCTACAGATGACAATCCACAACACTCGAACTGCCCAACTGGTACAGGGACGTGGTGTTTTTTCAATAGAAGCACAGCAAATGGAGAACCGCCAAAAAGCCACGACACGATGCCAGTAAAACTGAACGCAACTGTGGTAGCGAAGCTAGCGCCTTTGTACGAACGCCTCTCTAGTGACGAGTTGCTAAGCCGATGCGCCCGAGGAGCAACGCAGAATGCAAACGAAAGCTTGCACTCACTAATATGGTGAAAGTGCCCAAAAAAAACCTCCACATCCAAGAAACGGATTGATTTAGGAGTAGTGAGTGCAGTCGCTGAATTTAATATGGGTGCGATCCATGCCCAGAAGGCAAAAATGATGGTGAAGAAAAGAGTAGTCCCGGACGCTGCTAAAAATATCAGTGCGCAGCGAGATGCCAGACGAAAGCGGAAACGAGCGTGGAAGGCAACGACAGAGAGCAAAAAAACTCGCAAGGCTACTAATATAAGGAAAACCGCAGCAGAAAAAGCCAAGAAGCAGGCAGAGGGGCCGACGTATAGCGCTGGACAATTTTAATTCTTTTTTTCCACAGGTCAACGTTCAGAAGACGAAACGTTCGTCATATACCGGACAAAAATTCAATTCTGGTGAATTATTTTACAGTAGATTTAAGCAGGGGCTAGATCAATATCTCTTTATCGTTGATTTTTTTCAACAGTTTAGTGTAGTATTTATCCAGCCCCAATGATTACTCGACATAAAATTAATGATTCATTATTTAACTTTTTTCATATGGTGATCGAGTGTAACCGAGACGAAGGCGATAAAGAGAGTGATCTTCGACGCCAAACCAATCAGCGGAAGAAGCTGGGGCGGACAGCAGAACTTCTAATATAAAAACACAAAAAATGCTTCCAGATACAAGTTACATAGATAATCTTCAAATCTTTTATGCAACCACAGATATAACTTGAATTTCTGGCAAATATATTCAATTTCCACTTTTAATGATCCTAATAATGTTCACTCTACGATGAATTTATTTTGGCGACGAAACAACTCCCAAGTCATCCAATCTTAGCTCATACCTTCCACGCAAAAGAATATTATTTTTGTGTATTTACTTTTTGCTCATTTACCTTTGACAAATGGAAATTCATAAAACTGCGTTTATCTCAGAACTATCTTTTTGGACACTCAAAAAATTCCTTGCGTTATAGTTTGGCTCTGATCAATTTGCCCTTTCACACACACGTTCTAAGGCATATTATCTTCATTTTGTAGGAATGGATTTTTGATGCAGTCGTTAGAACTCAATTTCAGATGATTAATGTAGAAAAATTTGTACTAAAAAAATTCATTGAATTTCGGATGATGGTTTTTTTTTCTTAGAAAGGTCGGATCCAAAATCGCTTCCTACAAAAGTTAGTCTATACTAGTATCTGTACTGAAAATAAATTCTAGCCTTCTGCGATAAAAGTTGTAACGCAAGGAGTATTTCACAGAAATAGTGTTTTGAAATCAGAAAAAACGCTATAACTTGGAAAGTATTCAACCAACAAAGCCCAACTTTTGCTAAATATCTTGTTTGAAGGTTCCACACACATTGTCAAAATTTGAGAAATATTCGTTGACAAACAAAGAAGTTTCTGTTTTCACTGAAGTCCCCCCTTAATATACTTCGTCATTCAAGCTCATGCTTCAATTTTTCTTCTATTTTTGGGCTTTTTATACGTCTGTGAGCAGTTACGTATGAGTTATTTGAATAAAATTGTATTTTTCCTGGAAAATTCCCAAAAAATATTATACCCAACAAATAACTTAGATCGTCTCGAGGCACGTGTTGTTTTGAATTAAAAAAAAAAAAGAAAATTGTCCCAGTGTTTTTTCATCAAAAGGAAGCTTTTTATGGGGCGTCGCGAAAAATTTGATTTTTAACGACCACCCTAATGAACAGTCATATTCAGAAGCTGCTGGAGCTATCCAATCTTTTTAAACAACAGCAAGGACTTCCTGACGAAGCAAGGAGAGACGATCCGAACCAGAGCTCTCAGACAGGATCCCATCTTTCCTGGGTGGCTGGGTTTTCTTCCCAAGTAAGACTCCTTTTTCTCTGTTGTTGTCTAAACTTTTTGTAATCCCGGACTTCAACAATTCTAAAAACCATAAACGGGCTTTGGAGGACGGGGACGAGGGCGATTAGGCCTCCGGGTCTAGATCTATTAAAGTCAAGGTGGCTTCTCCGCCTGAGCTCAATCCCCCTCCTCCAAGGATGATGAACAACAGATATGACGATTTAGACAGTGGTCCCTTCTTGGTTCAGATCAATGACCTTAGGGTCTCAGACTGGGCGGGTTACATATAATGAGCTTCGGCAAGAAATTTAAAGGCCATAATTCTAGCATAGTTAGGATGGTTCCTTCTGGCAAGGACAGAGTTAACATAATATTTTCCAACTACCAAGACGCCAATAGGATGGTTGATAGCGTTATTAAGGGGGAATATCAGTGTGACAGGCTGAAAAATGAGGTATTTTTTGTGAATTTTTTTTGAAAAAACGGCTCGATCAAATTATTTGGGATTTTGTGTATTAATTATTGAAGCATTGAAGTATACGAGGCAATTTTTTATTCTATTTTTAGTACATTTTATGAAGCATAGGAGCAGTCGCAAAATGGCGTCTCAAAAAAACACTCCCCGATGGTTGACAACATAAGTGCCACAGCAGACATCAAAAATCAAAAATTTGAAAAGATTATTAAATTATAATAGTATAGCTATCGCAGCATCGTAGGAAATTTCAAAATTTTGATTGGAAAAAAAATGGCAGCCATTTAAAAAAAAAAATCGAATTTTACACAAAAATTTTGCAGTAAATTGTGAATAAAAAAAAAAGTAAATAATTAAAAAAAAAAAACTCTACGATGCTACGATAGCGATAAGTTTTCTGAAGAGAATCCTTTTTGAATGAAGTCGATTGGACAAAATTTGACAGAGTTATGCAGTCAACCAGGTCAAAAAACGTGGTTTCGAGAAAAACGCGTTTAAGGGGGGGGTAAGGGTTTGCACTTTCGAAAATTCGAATTTTTTTTTCTTGTCTCATCTTATTGTTAAACATTTCAAGAATATATTCCCAAAATTTTAAGTCGATTTGAGCAAAACTCTTGAAGTTATTGTTAACACTATAGCTCTGACAGCAGCGAGCGTTCGGGAAGGCAGTGCAGCTGTCGAGCAGGTATACAGCTTATTCACTTCTATTCTTGTGGTCAATTATCCTGTTTCGAGAATATTTTATTTAATAAAGACAGGTAAGTAAAGCCATAAAGACATATTTTATATTTGTACGTATACTTGCTTCTTCACTTTTGTAGCTCATAAACTTTTAAACGCGATTTTCTCAAAACTACTTTTTCAAAGTCCGTGTTCACTGCCATTTGAAAACTACTTGACCGATTCAATTCAAACTTGGTACACATTTTCTAAATATAAAATACCTCCCCCCAACGTTTAGTTAAAATTTTTTTTTTCACATTAAGGGGGTTTCCCACCCGCAAAATGGTGTAATTTTCCGTGGAAAACAGCAGTTTACACTTCAGATGGCCACCAAAAATTTTTAAATGGAAAAAAAAATAATCATAAAACGTTGGGGGGAGGATTTGATGATACTTTGACTAAATTTCAATGGTTTTTGATTTCAGATAATTTCCAACCGAGATATAGTGAACACCGCAAATTGTTATTTTTCTAAGACGTTCTCGGGCAAGCTCTGTCACCGGCTTGTTTTTCAATATTCCCGCATGAAAAAATTAGAGAATATTGTTGAAAGTATACTTAATAATGTACAAAAGGTTTGAATACATTTGTTCAATCCATACTTCTAAAAAAAATTCACAAAAAAGGTGTTTTTTTTTTACGCTGAAACCCTTACCCCCCCCTTAAAGTTTCCAGAGGATAAAATGGAATGATGTATAACTTGAATAATATAAAACAAGTTCTTACCGATTAGTCTGCTATCCCTATACTTCCGAGCCGAATATTGTTTTGAAAATTTGTGGGCATATTCTTAAAGGTCAAAACTATCTATTTAAGCAAAAAAAAATCGATTTTTTTTTTCACACTGATATTCCCCCTTAAATTAGTCGATTCTAACTTTGTGGCATACATTTCAGACTTCGCTGTGTATAAGGTGGGTCTTGTTAGAGGCGTTGATCCTTCTCTTTCAGAGGAGGAAATCTTCGAGTGCTTCGATATCATGGATGACCCTAAGGCCACCTTATCTCGCGTTGAGAGAATTTATTTAACAGAAACCAACGAAGCGGGAGAAAGGGTCAAAGTCAACTCTACTAGGATAAAGGCCTTCTTTAGGTGTAAGGCTCTCCCTAAAAAAGTAGCGATATGGCATACTATCAGAGATGTCAAGGTGTTCCTTCCTTCAGTCAGAATTTGTTTCAACTGCTATCGATTCGGCCACGGCGATCCGCAATGTAGAAGCAAACCAAGGTGTCCTAGATGCGCTGAAAAACATTTTAAGCGTGACTGCCATGTTCAAGATGAAGACGATCCCAGAACTAAATGCCCAAATTGCGAGCGCTCTCATTGGACCAGTTCAAGAATCTGCCCGGTTTTTATTGCAAAAAAAAGGCCTTAGCGGAGAGAATTTATAATGCCAATAACCCTCTACCTTCGGTAGAGGTCGAGGTTCAAACTCATCACAGAAAGAGTTCCCTAATCTAGGCTCCTCTTTTAATGAACGTCACATCCGTCCCTGCGAAGATTTAGTTCGTCCTCATAAGGACAGCAACCGTAAGGTTAAGAGACTCTTTGACTTTAGGGTTTCCGCTCAGGATCCTCATGAGGATTCTCTATCCTTGTCTTACGGCCTGGACACGGACTCTAATCCAGACCTTGATTTATCCAACGACGACACTCTTATAGAGAATGTTACATCCCCTCAAGTTGTGACAACGCTGAGCGTGGACGAGGTGAGGGGCTTGATTAGAAAGGAGATCGAAAAAGCGATCTCTATCTTCTCGAGCTCTTTGCAGTCTCTCATTTCCAAGGAAGTAAGCAATTCCCAAGGCATTATTAATCTAGTTAACCCTTCGTGTGTACACTATATTTTTCGCTACGCGGTGTGTACACTGGGTCTTTTAGGGAACAGTCGAGTTTTTGGAGTTTTCCATGCTTTGAAAAAATTTGAAAAAATTCTGGGTTACTTCTTGAAGTGTCTACTATATGGCCCAGAAGTTGTTAAAGTCAAAAGTTTAAACCCGTTGTTAATAAAAATTCAAGAACAGTCGAAAAAGTGGAAAAAACGGAATTTTGATAAAAAATTCAGAACTTTACAATAAACAAATATAAAAAAAAAACGGTCATAGGCTTTTGTAGTTTAGACTATAAGCTTTCAAAAGAATATCGTGTCTTTAGCATGGGCTCCAAAAAGTTGAATTATTTCAGGACCTGAAGAATGGGGAATATTTTATGGATTCAGGCATGTCATAATAAACTGAACGGTAATTGTTTGGCACCAAATGAGCTTTTATTGATGAAAAAATGATATTTGAAAAGTATTAATAATAATTAGTTGAAAAAAAGTAATTTACATTGCGCATTTTTGGCAAAAGTTTGTTCGATGATCTTCGCAAATACCTTCGAAAATACTGACGCCGTGTGAACACTGACCCTTTTAGGGAACAGACGTGACTCGAGCTGGCTGGCATTTCCAGGTAGACTGCCAGACTTGGGCGTCCTTTGGGCCTTTAGTGCCCACTAGTACCTAGATTTTTTAGAGGGGGTATCCGAAGACCGGCCTCTATTCATAAGCGGGAAATCCAAGTTTGAAATTTCGACTGTTCCTTAAAAGACCCAGTGTACACACGAAGGGTTAAGATTGCGGAGGAGTCTTTCCTGGCAGGCACTCTCAATCCTTCGGATGGCTGACTCACTAGTTATAGAGCAGTGGAACATCAGAAGCTTACTTAGTAAATGGGCCGATTTTAATAATTTTGCTTCTCTTGCTTGCTCTGCAGAAAATTAGCCTTAAGGGGTGTTCTGGTCTAGAAATTAAAAAAAATCGATTTTTTATTTTTTTATTTTCAAAGTTTAACTATTCAAGAATATGTCTACAAGAGGATTTTTCAAAATTTAAATTATTTACTGAGTTACAGCGATTTTAGTGACGCGGCATCTGAACTGGCCCGACTGGAATAAATTGAACAATACCTTCCCCCACTTCATCAGCTGCTAATTTTTGAAATTTTCAACTTTTTTTATTTTTTTCTGTACTCTTGTAATGTTAATGAATAACTAATAAAAATATGGATGGTAAAAATATTAACCCTTAGTGTGCACACCTTAGCAGCGAAACATCTAGTGCACATGGGGTCAATTTGACCCCTGGCCATTTTTGACCTCGGATATCTCGGTAACTATGCGCTTTTTGGAAAAAAAGGTCCAGTCACTTTTTGCAGTGAATTGATCAAACTTTAAGGCTGCGAAGTTAGATTTCCAAAAAAATCCTTTATAATTGTTCAAAAACGTGCTTAAAGTTGATGGTACGCACAAAAAGCACTGTTTCGGTAAAAATGCTCGTAAAAACTTCAATTTTTCAGATTTCGTGAAAGAGGGAAAATGAGAGATTGCAACAACTATTTCAAAAATAATCATCTTAAATCTGCTTTATTTTCGATACATAGCTTGTATTTTGTACATTTTGTTAAAACTGTGGCATAATTATTACTCTTTTGCGCCGCAGTCATTTTCCCGCTCCTCCAGAATCGCGTCCCCAACGCTCCGCGGCCGTAAATTATACGCCATTTCTATGTACAACTTACATTAGATTATAGAAAAAACAATTCTGGACACATTTCACGTTTGCATTTGCTTACCTGTAGTGCAAGATGATATAATTTACGTGGAACCAAAGATCACTATAAGATCAATCAAAATCCGTACCTCATTTCTATTTAGCAGCTTGCCTCCGTACTATATACTGCGTTCCACGAGAGAACAGCCAGCAGTTACGCAGCTTGGAACGGCCTGAGAGCCGGGTGGCAGTAGTGGGGCTGGCAACTCAACGCCGGATCTAAATTATCGTACGCATGGGCCCCAAATATGAGCGGATCCACGTCACTTCACTCAAAAAAAAACCGTCAAGTCACGGATTTTTGCGCCATTCAATACATCTGTAGTACTATGGAAAAAAAAGTACAATTTGGAGGATTTTGAAAAATTCTCAAAAATGGCGGAGTTAGAGGCATGTGAATTTTTGTGCACCACTTTGTTTGAAAATTCATATCTCCGAAAGTGTTCATCGGAGCGGAAAGATCCTTGGATCGTTTTGTTCGTAAAAGAATGCACTTTTATACAAAAAATCATATTTTCAAAAAAAAAAAAATTCTTTCAATATTTTTTTGGCGTTTTAATTTTTGATTTCGCTGCCATTTCTAAAGGGCTTACAGAAATTCATGGAGATAATTTTTTTTGGATACCTGAATCCTTCCCCTTCAATCCTAAAAAAAAAATTTATGGAGAAAATACCTGGGCAGGAGATAGAAAATAAAACGTGTCGTCGCGCGTCACCGCGCGCGCGCCGATCCACGTCCGCGCTACTCCGGCAAGCTCGTTGTATTGCGTAGTCAAGTTAAATTTCATTTAATGCTCTTCTACTTACCCAGGTTATCCATTCTCCGAAAATAGTCTTGTAATTACCTCAGCCCTTCCGTATCCGTCTGTGGTCATATTTTCTCGGAGTTATACCTGTGCCTGTGTATTACCTATATCGGTTCTGAAAATTCCAGTACGGTTATGGTTCGTTGAACACACCTGTGCTGGAATTATATTTGATTCCATTTCACTTGGTTTGTGCTATATATAACTGATGGATCTTGTGCAATATTTTGGTGGCTCTGAAAAGGGCCGATGTTTTTCACGGTGGTTTGTTGGATGACATTTACTAGGAAACCTCTGTTTAAAATTAATTCATAATTTTCATCGTATCAAATTTTTCTGAGGCGGAAAATAATTTTGTTCTGACGAGTTTATGAGATATTGGAATGACCGCATGCAATTTCGAAGTGCCACGAACTGTCAATGCTTTATCGAATCGATTTTGTAAAATAGATTCTTCCGCTTGATGTTCTGCAGACGTACAGTGCGCAAAAGATATACTTCGAAAATAAGAACATGCCCAAGTATATAGATCCAGCGGTGTTTGAATAGGATCGGAATTGCCAATCAGTTGTAAACTCGCGATATGCGGACAATAAGTGTCATCCACCGAATTATCGCGAAAAACATCTGCTCAAGATCCATCAGTCATATAGCACAAGCCGAGTGAAATGGAATCAAACTTAATTCCAGCACAGGTATGTTGAACGAACCATAACCGTACCTGGAATTTTCAGAACAGGCATATATATTATATATACACGTATACAATTGTATAACTCCGAGAAAACATGACCAGTAGACGGGTACGGAAGGGCTAAGGTGGTAAAATAACCATTTTCGGAGAATGAATAACCTGGGTAAGTAAAGAAGCATCATATGACATCTCCACTACGTAACACAGCGAGCTTGCGGGAGTAGCGCGGACGTGGATTAGCGCGCGCGGTGACGCGCGACGACACGTTTTATTTTCTATCTCCTGCCCAGGTATTTTCTCCATAAATTTTTTTTTTTAGGATTGAAGAGGAAGGATTCAGGTATCCAAAAAAAATTATCTCCATGAATTTCTGTAAGCCCTTTAGAAATGGCAGCGAAATCAAAAATTAAAACGCCAAAAAAATATTGAAAGAATTTTTTTTTTTGAAAATATGATTTTTTGTATAAAAGTGCATTCTTTTACGAACAAAACGATCCAAGGATCTTTCCGCTCCGATGAACACTTTCGGAGATATGAATTTTCAAACAAAGTGGTGCACAAAAATTCACATGCCTCTAACTCCGCCATTTTTGAGAATTTTTCAAAATCCTCCAAATTGTACTTTTTTTTTTCCATAGTACTACAGATGTATTGAATGGCACAAAAATCCGTGACTTGACGGTTTTTTTTTGAGTGAAGTGACGTGGATCCGCTCATATACAGGGTGAATCCTTTAACTCTGTCAACCCGTCACGGGTATGTTGGGGCTGCTCAGACAAGCATTTTGAGGTAACACACTTATGGTCGGAAACTCCTCCTAACGGCTGTGGAGGGCTTTGAAGATTTATTTTTTTATTTTTTTATTTTTTTTCTGATACCCAGGGGTTGCTCGTAGTATAATGAATTAGAGGTGATTACTCGTGACCCAACGTTTTATTCAGGCGTCGATGACTGACAAATTTGTTATGTAATATCAACAAAACGATAAACTTTGAAAAACTTTTATAACAATGGAAAAACTAACAAAAATCTGAATCCGGATCTGAATCCCTTGGATTTTTATTTTTGGGGCAGAAAGAAAGCTATCTGGTGTCCCCCGACCAGACGTTCCACGGAGTGTCTTCTTCAAGGTGGCGGACACTTTAAACACCTACTGTAAAAGATCAGTTTAATGACGTAAAATTTCCGTACCACAAGAATTGTTTTTGTTCGTTTTTTCATTGTTATAAAAGTTCTTCAAAGTTTATTGTTTTGTTGATATTACATAACAAATTTGTAAGTCGTCCACGCCTGAACAAAACGTTGGGTCACGAGTAATCACCTCTGATTCATTACACTCCGAGCAACCCCTGGGTACCAGAAAAAAAATAAAAAAATAAAAAAATAAATCTTCAAAGCCCTCCACAGCCGTTAGGAGGAGTTTCCGACCATAAGTGTGTTACCTCAAAATGCTTGTCTGAGCAGCCCCAACATACCCGTGACGGGTTGACAGAGTTAAAGGATTCACCCTGTATAGATACTCATAGATTGACGAATTAACATTAATGAATTTATCTTATTTCATGGTTTGAGAATGGACTTGGATTCTCTTCGTATTATCAAGTAGAAACTGTTATACTGGGAAGTTAAAAGTTACAGTGTAAAACTTGTTTGAAGCATTATTGAATACTTCCTAAAATATTATACTAGCAAAAGATTTTCTTTCGTGTTAAATTTACAGATTATCTATGAATGGGAAGAATGTGTGTGGATTCCTAACAAAGTTGTGTTGAAAGCATGGGAATGACGTTTAGTAATACACTTCAGAATGAGAGATATACCACACTTCAATTTTTATTATCTCGAGCCAAACACGTATGAGAATGTCAGAACTGTTTATTCAACACTGATTTTTTGGGAGGTTTTTTTGTTGAAGAAACAACTGGAGCCCTCCCTATGTGAAGTCTTCCATCTTTCAACATTCCATTCGATCTTTGTTAATTTGTTCACCCATTATTCGTTATTAGGATATTGTTGATGGATGTAATATTTCAAATAGCTCCAGTGGTTGTCGCGACGATAACTCTTTTGAAAGGGGGAGTAGTGTAACGAATCTCCCCTTACAAATAAAAGAAATAGAGAGATTCCATAGAAACGACAAAAGATAATGACAACATGTCAATTAGCTGTAACAGAATAAAAGTGACCTTTTTTTCCCTTAACTTGTTCTTTTCATTACATAAGACTTACAATATTAAGGGGTTATATCCAGTTAGAATTTTTAAAACATCGATTTTTTGTTTTTTACGTTTCCGGAATGTACATATATTCAAGTATATTCTCTGAAAATTTCAAGTTGATCCGGGAAATATTTACGAAGATAAGCGCATATATGTAAGGACGTCTATAGACGTTAAAAAGTAGGCGGAGTTGACAAATTTAATACTTTTGGTGACTAGAGTAGTTAATAGAACTAAAATATACAGCACCTCAACATATTTCCTTGTTTCCTTCTCTATCCTACTCTAGTATTTTTCGGCGCTTCTTTTAAAACTTACCCACATGCTAACTGAGTGTAAACGCCTTTTGAAACTTTAATCGCGTTTTTCTCGAAACAGCGTTTTCAAAGTCGGTGAGCAAGATTTTGTCGAAACGGCTCGACCGATCGGTCTCGAATTTTTACACCATCTTCTTAGATATATTCCCCAGGTATTAATCGAAGGAATAAGATTTCTGAAAATTATTTCGATATTTTAGACCACTTGAAGTTGGAAATTTTTTGAAGAATTTTGATTTTTTTTTTTTGGAAGCCGCCATTTTGTCAAAAATCAAAATTTTTACTATTCCTTCGATTAATACCTGTATTCATCTATCGACTAGAGAAATTTTCTGGATTTTTTTATTTTAAATAATCCAAACCAGAGATATCGTGCTCACCGCCGGACACCTTTGTCTGGAGGGCCTCCAGGAAATCGCCTACGGGAGCAGTACAACATCATATTTTTGAAATCGGACAACGGGGTCTTAAAATTCAAGAAATTTGCTATACGTATATGTTTTTTATATAAATGTTGAATGAAAGGTCTTTCCAAGAGAAAATCGTAAAAAAAAGTGTTTTTTTTCGCGCGCAACTGGATATAACCCCTTAAACAAGCTAACTAGCTGTCTGACTTGTTACGCCACGAAGGGGGTGAAAAGCAGATGTATTTTACAGACAAGTTCTGTTCCCTGACAGCAATAGATCAGGAAATCTATTCTGTTTATCGAAATTGAGAGTAATCTGAGTGGAAAACACGAATCTCTGCGATTAGTGAAGACACCAGTGCACCTGAACTCGGTCTTCTGTCCTTTTAAATTCTGATGTTCCTTTTGAACTCGGTCTCCTGTTCCTTTTAAAATTATACGAAATGAAAAGCAAACACACCCATTATCATCTTCAAACGGTACCTGGTGATAATTCTACACACTTTACACATAGACCGGGAAATGGTGGAAGGATTTGGTAAGTCATTTCTTACAGTATGGCGCTTTTAGGGGGGTTCATATACGTAATAAGTGAAAGGAAAATGATGTTCTTACTGGTGGTGCGCGGGACGCAATGGCAGAATACTTAATTGAAATTGCTCGAAAATTCGGAGGTGTCGAACAATTTCTTTCACAAAATTTCTTTAATTTATCGGTATTTAAAAAAAAAAAATCCGGCGCTCGCTATATGCCATACTTTTCCGGTGGGTGTTTAGGCCCGCCATACTTTTTTGAAAACGTTTTTTTTTTTTTTTTAATTTATTTCTTACAGGCTGAATTTTTTTTTAACCAATTGTTTTTTATTAATCTTGCGCGAAAATCACCACGCCATACCATTCAGACGGTCCAAAATACCCGCCATACCCCGTCAAACATGTAAAATTTTCAAAATTCGCAAAACTATTTCTTTCACCTTAAAATTTGGTCTACTAGTTGTTTTCATGATTAGAAACATAATTAACCGATCAAACGAACTTACCTGTTGTGAAGTTCGATCGTAATTACATGTGGAGTCTCGTTTGAGATGATTAAATCGTAGTACCGTCTACTTCCATACGTTAGTGTCACGGATATTCAGAGCTTAACAAAAAAGGACCGCCTGGCCCACTGGCGCTGCGGTCGTTCCCTCTCTAAGTCATATTGTTTAAAGTAATCCCATAAGGATTATAAGTAACAAAATCCAGCACATTTCAATAATAGGAAGGGGGGGAAATTAAAGGAAACGAACAACGTTCCAAGGGTGGGATGTAATCAATTCAAACGAGACTCCACATATAATTACGATCCAACTTCACAACAGGTAAGTTCGTTTGATCGTTTAATTATATTACGAGTCTCGTTTCCGAGATTACATCGTAGATGTTCAGAGATAACTTATTTTTATTGTTAAATAATCTTTGGCAACATAAAGCACAAGTTGTATCGAGACCAACGGTCTCTCAGGATATAAGGGAACAACGGTTTCTATCCGTGTACCTCTCACTTAACACTAAATGTAAACAGTATTATTTAACCCATGACCAGATAAAACTATGCGTCTGGGCTGTTCACGAAAGTATGGCAATAGTAAAAGCTGTTGAAGAGCCCCGGGACGCGATGTTTTTACGAAGTCCGAGATCCTTATCTCGAAGCCCTGTGTCGAGTGAGATAATATCGAGCCTCATGAGCGAGAAGATTTGCACTCGGTGAGCCGTACCTAAGGCTAACAACGTAACCAATCTCTCCGACAACTGTTGAGTATTTAATGATTCCAGAGGGTATAAGTTTGCAATGAACGTAAGTACCGTTCCGACGTCCCATGTCTCGTCATATCGAGGTTTCATTGGTCTAAGCCGAAAAATAGCCTTAAAAAATCTGCTAATAATCCGATCATTAGTCACGTCGTCCACTGATATTAACGAAATTGCTGATCGCGTCGAGTTCAATGTGCCATAAGAGGCTCCTAACCCATATCTTTCCCGTAGAAATTCGAGAATGCGGTTTGCGCTTGCTTCGTAGATGTCCGTTTTCGTTTTGTGACAAAAATTCACCCATAACCTAATAGGTCCCGCGTACTGCTTCCACGTACTTTCGGCGAGTGAAGCCAACAACGTACCGATCACTGAGTCCGATAATTTCTTGCGGCGGTACGATTCGCGGACAACTTCCCGGCAATCAACCCCAGTGACTTCCGTAATGGATGTTGGAGAGACCTACAAGGAGACAATAGAAGCCTTTTAGCGGGAGTAAAGATTATGGGTTTTCCTACTAGAAGGTCCATAAATATAGGGAACCATGGCTGCGAAGGCCAGTTTGGCACTATCGCAATGCCACAAGCGCGATCCGCTATACCTTTCGAAGGAACCTGAGCACTAATGCGAACGGTGGAAAAGCATAAAAATTTTCGGATTTCCAGTTGATCGCGAACGCGTCAATAGCTAGGGCATCGGGATCTCTATGCCATGAACAGTAAGCTTGGCATTTCGTGTTAATCCTGGATGCGAACAGATCCAAGTTTGGTTTACCGAATTCCAATATTATTTTTTCGTATGCCCAACTCGACAGTTCCCATTCTGTATCTATATTTTTTATCCTCGACTCCCTATCCGCCTCAACGTTTTTCTTGGACGCTATATAGGATGCGAAAATCCAAATCTTTCTACGCTCACACCATTGCCAAATCTCTTTGGCTATCCCGTGCAGTGCGGTATATTGTACGCCTCCCATTCGATTAACATAGGCAATCGCTGTCGTGTTGTCAATTCGAAGTAGGATTTCACAATTATACGAATCGCTCGCAAAACATTTAAGAGCCAGCAAAACGGCGATAAGCTCGAGCTGATTAATGTGCAACCCCCTTTCCGTATTGCTCCAAAACCCGTGTGTACCTTCGCCATTACAATACGCGCCCCAGCCCGTTTTTGACGCGTCTGAGTAAATCTCTCTAACAAATCGAAAACTTCTTATCGGTCCAAATGACGTGGTAATATTTCGTTTCCACCAGTCGAATTCGGTTTTTAATTCTGCGGATAATTCGAGCCGTGCATCGTAATTCCCCCCGCTGATTAAGAGGCCGAAGAACTTTTCTCGTTCGAATTTCTCGGTGTACAGCCAACGATACTCAATCGCGCGACAACAGTCGACTAACTTACCGATGAAGTGAGCGAATTCCCGAATCGTACAAGACTTGCGATGGCTAAAGTTGTTGATCAGAGTTACCATCTTCTCTCTTTTTACTTCTTGTAGCTCTAATCTCATTCTATGAGAGTTAATAACGACTCCCAGAAAAGTGCACTTCTTATTGGGGGTCAAGCTACTTTTTTGATAATTCACAATAAACCCCAGGGACTGCAGCTCTCTAAGAGTGACTTCTGCGTTTCTGCGACACGCGTTCAAATCCGAACCGATACAGAGGATGTCGTCTAAGTAGACCGTCGAAATGAATCCTTTTTCTCTCAAATAATTTACTACCGATTTCAGGATTTTCGTAAAAATATACGGCGCCGTGCATAGACCGAACGGGAGGCATACAAATTCATAACTTTTATCCCCGAAAACAAATCTCAAATACTTTCGGCTTTTCTTGTGCATAGAAACCGTAAAATACGCGTCTTGTAAGTCTATGTTACACATAAAATCGTCTCGTGAGATTAGTTTCGTCGCAGTTCTGATGTCCTCCAGCTTAAAATGCTGCGTGACTATAAAACTATTGAGTTTTTTCAAGTTTAACACAAACCTCATTTGTCCGTTTGATTTTGGTACTAAAAAATACGACGAAATGAATTGTCCCGGACATGGCAAACAGGGTCTGACTGCGCCCAATTCCAACAGCTTGGTGATCGCGAGATTCATATGCTCGCGGTCAATAAAGGAATTAAATTCTGGCTGAGGGGGTGGAAGGGTTTGATATACCGACTGGTCAAATTCGATTCTATACCCTCCTACACAGTTCAAAATGAATTGATCCTGCGTGATCTTTTCCCATTGTGAAAGGAACTCTCGCAGTCGCCCAGCTACTTTATTTACCTCTAAGGTCTCCCCTGCGAACCCCGGTACGAGCTCTGCTTGCAACTGTGACTCTGAGCGCGTTGTTGATCCCGTTGTTGATACGACTGATTCGACATCGGGACAAATTTGACGAACTTCCTTGATCCTCTCTGGTTCACGCCCGCCCGAGATCCCCCTCGATTCGAGTTGGCCGGCGGGCCTCTCCCGTTTCCCGCATTCGAGTTGCGAAGAGGTACCTTCGGCACCGATGGCTGAGACTTCAACTCCAAGCCCACCTTTTCAATCGACTTTGCTGTTTTAATTTTTCCGGATAAATCCTCGCCGAATAGAAACGCGCCTGGCTTCGTTTCGTCCAGAACTACCTTGACCTTTTTGTCGAGAAGTGGTGTAATACACGACCTCCGTGTAATCGTGTCCAGACGAAAGGCATGCGCCAACAGCCTACCGGCGTCGGCAAGATACTCCAGCAGCTGGTACTCATCGATGCCGTCTTCCTTGAGGTTCAACAGCAAGGAAATTCCATTGCCCAATGCAGCCATAGCTGAACCGCGAATATTTTGCGCATTTCTCAAATACTTATCTCGCTTCGTGGCAGACTCAAAGAGTGACGACGCTACCTCTGCGTTTAATGCTGGCGCTTCCAAGTGACAGTTGCACGTCCGAGCGTATTTTGCCAACAGCTCCTCTTGGTCTTCTTCTTTGAGACCTTCGGCCATCCATTTTTCCCAATTTTGTGCCAAAGTTGGGTTGAGCTGTAATTCTGGTGCGCCAGATTTCTCATCGACGCCCAGAATTCGAAGTGTCTACTCATCGAAGGCATGTACTGGGTCCTCCGTAGGCTGGTTCGCTGTTATGTCTGTGTGCTGACTCGCAGCATCTCGAGCTTGGTCATCCGCTGCGATGGGGGGAATATTCTCCCTGTTATCGCCGTTCGCTGGTGACAAGTCTGTAAACATTTAACCTGTGATAAACACAGTCTCTCGCAGTTACTATACATACAAGAGCTTGCGCAATCGACCCAAGATAGGCAGCAAAATTACTCTATCTTTGTGCAGCTAATGCCATCGAGTAAGGTGTTTCATTGAACAATTTCGATTCCACAACGTGTACAGCCGTGTAGTTCGACTCTAAGGAAATACTCTGTGAGATTTCCTTCGTACGGATTGATCCGCCGAGTCTGTAGCCATGATAATGTAAATATGTAATACATATCAGTTTTTTGCGAATTATATGCACAAGCGACTCAAGGTAGAACTCTGAGAGTCTACCTTCGTACGGACAAAGCCGCCGAGTCTGAGGCCCGTTATTTCCGCGAGCGCCACGCGCTCGAACCTTTTTAGGTTATGTACGTTCTGAGACAATTTCTTTGATATTAACTCCGTACGGCAAAGCCGCCTGGCCTGAGGAAATAACTACTAATAATGGAAAGGACACCTTGACGACTTGTCGATACATCCTGATGTTTTGCAGCCGCGCTCGAAGTAGCCCTCGTGTGCGTAACCTCGCGCCTCGAGCTTTCCGGGTCTGTATCCGATGAGCTGTCTGGCATTGCGTCGACCATCTTTTTCAACTTCTTAAAGAATTTCTCGCTCTTATCATCCTTGTTCTTCTTCCTTTTGTGTGACTTTCCCATGATTTTTCTGGATTAAAAACCTGGAACAATGCTCTAAACACGTGCTACACTTTTATGCACGATAAACGTTATGACTTAGAGAGGGAACGACCGCAGCGCCAGTGGACCAGGCGGTCCTTTTTTGTTAAGCTCTGAATATTCGTGACACTAACGTATGGAAGTAGACGGTACTACGATGTAATCTCGAAAACGAGACTCGTAATATAATTGTTATAATGCCATACCTATAGAGTGGGTGATATACGTACAATGTAATTAAATAATTGTAAAATTTTGTGCGACATTTGAACAATTTCTTATAGTATGGCACCAATTTTTTCTGAAAGTTGGACATGTGAGGAACGTAAATACTAAATTTCAAAGTTGTATGTAGGGACATTCTTGTTTGATTAAATAACGTGTTATGTCGTATAATATTCTCCGCTCGAACGTCTTCGAACTGTCTTCCTCAATACAAATTCTAACGCAGGTACACAGCAGCTGCTGGTCAGGCGTCCCAAACTTTTATATGGGTATATTAGTGTGCGCCTGTGTGCAATGCCGTCTTAGGCCATCTCGGGGCCCTTGGGCACATGGAGAGTTTTGGGCCCTTTACTCATTTATATTACCCTAGCTACAGATACCGCTAACGCAGGTGACCGCTAGATGGCATAATTTTAGTTTTGCATCTGCCTTGATAATATAGCTAAACGATAAAAATATTAAAAAAAAAAAAATTTTAAACTGGTTCGGTTGCCCTGATTTTTTATAAATGACGAAGTCGGAAATTGGGGCCCCCGCGGGGCCCCTGGGCACGTGCCCCGGGTGCCCTTATGGAAGACTCGGTACTGCCTGTGTGTACGTGTCTGTGAATATGCGCTTATGTGTATTTTCCGGGTATGGCACCACTTTTGGACTTCACCATAAGTATGGGATAATTTTCATGAATCATACTTTTTATGAACTTTCCGAAAATTAAAATGCCATACTGTAAGAAATCGTTTTATTATTTTTTTTCTTTACATCACAGCGTGCGTATCACGGTCTTTCGTACCATGGTCACCTCTACAAAGGGCCTTCCCGTGAGCTGGGGACCGCACTCACCAACCTGGATAGACCAAGGCTTAGGCTACTGATAGGACTTATCACCGGCCACTGGTTCACAGGCAAGCACATGGTCAGGATGGGGCTCAAGGATGGGCCACTATGTACTAAATGCGGGGAAGGAGAAGAAACCCCTCTACACTTACTGTCACGTCGTAAGGGCCTGGAAGGGCCTCGGAAAGAGGCCTTTGATGGGACCTACAAGGCAAAATGGGCAAAATGGGCAAAATGGGCAATTATCTCGTAGGTGCTAAAGATTTAGGTATCATGTACAAAAGCGAAGGGATAGAGCCTGAACTAATAGGATTCTGTGACGCTGACTATGCAGGCGATCCAGAAACCCGCAGGTCAACCACAGGCTATGCTTTCGGCTTCGCAAACGGCTTGGTTACGTGGTCCAGCCAACGTCAAAAACTAGTGACGTTGAGCACTACCGAGTCCGAATACGTCGCTGCCACCGCAGCAGCAAGAGAAGCAGTGTGGTTACGAAAACTACTGAGAGACATAGGTATAAGTAGTAAAGAAGCAACGACACTGTACATAGATAATCAGAGTGCAATACGGCTCGCTAAGAACCCAGAACTGCACAAACGTACAAAACATATAGAAGTAAAGTACCATTTCATACGAGAAAAGGTAGCTAGTCAAGAGATCTCAGTAGAATTCGTACCTACCGAAGCTCAGAGATCAGACATATTTACAAAGGCTGTGCCTAAAGAACGTTTTCATTTCTTGTGTAATATTCTAGGTTTAAGGTCTTACAGAGAGTACTCAAACAGGGAGAGTGTTGAATACAGTGTTATTGCACTCTCTGTCTAGCATTTGAAAAGACGCGCGTGTATGCGTGCGCATTGGCAACGCCATGTTGTACTGTTCAGTACGCAGCGCCTTCGGTAGAGTTACCTGCCGGATATGTAGTCTGTAATGAACCGTTGTATCATCAAGTATCTAATAAACGTGTTAAAATATAGCTTCGTCGTTATCTACATTCATCCCGTTCCTAAAGTCTTAATAACCTAAAAATAAAAGGTCGTTAAACCAGCTGCTACAACATTTCCAACTTTGAGTTTTGAAATTAAGTATGCATATAAAAATTTAGAAACTTGTTATATTATTCTAAATTGGAACAATGAATTTTCATAACTATTAGAAGAATTAAGTAAACAAAAAAGTTCAAACACTACTTTGACTCATTAGTTTCGCTCGAACCTCCTTAAGTATTCTGCCTATGGAGTCTAAAAGGTAGGAGACCGAACTCAGTCATCCCCTCCCTTGAAAAACGTGCCTGTTTTTCGCGCCGTATAACTATAGCATATTTAGAACTATCATACAACGCGCCTCTAGTGGCACTGAGCAAAGGCGCAGGTTGTCATGGAAACCGCGCCATTTAACTGTTATTTCAAAATGACAACCATATAACAGCAGCCTATATGAGAATTTAACAAAGAACTTACCTGGTAGATTTTTTCCAGATGATAAATATTAGCGAGTCGTCAGCTGTTTAATGTTTTATCAACTTTGACGCTGACTGAATATGCTGAATATTCGTATTCTGACTTCGATCACGTGATTTTGAGATGACTTCTGCACTGTGAGCCTATTGCTTCTGGCTGCCGGTAGAGGCACGTCGTATGATAGTTCTAATAGCTATATGTTGGAAAGCTACGGAACTTGACATGCTTTTGTGGTACAGAGTTCGGTCTCCTGCCTTTTAGACTCCATACTCCCACCCTTCCGTACCTATCCACGAAGTTTAAGCCACACTTCCTACCTGAACCCCAATTTTTTACCAGTCCCCTTCCCAAGTAGTAGCAAATCGGGATCGCACTGTACTTCAGGTGCTCAACCATGCGAAAAAACATGCATATAAGCGTAAAAATTTATGAGACCGAAAATACGCGACTCGCCAAGACCTACAACTATGGTGCATACATGTTTTGTCGAGAAACTCATATTTGGCAAAAATAGCTTGTTTGTTCCGAAAAAAGCTTGTTTGTTCCGAAAAAAGCTTTCAGAAGCCGTAAAAAATGAGTTAAAAATATAAATATTTTTTGGGTTCTTTTCTCAACGCTTTCAACAAACACGGGCATGGATTTTGAAATACTTAAATTATTTCGAAAAAAAAAAATTCCAGAATGGTCAATACAATTTTTGACAGTTTTGATTTTATGACAGAAATTTTATACAGAAATAAATTTGTCACCCCCGTAACACCACTACATCATGTACCTGAAAAGTTGGGTGTACCCTCCCCTTCAGGGTATCCCGTATCGGAGGGTTTACCCCCAAGTTGAACGTACGATGAGTCAGCATGAAAGTTGAGCGTTTTTTTTTCTCATAGAGTAGGGGTAACGCAAAAAAATTTCTTTCTGGAATATTCGATGTACCATGAAGAACTCGATAATCTGAGCTACTGAAGAAGGGCTTCAATGGCAACCATTTTGACTTTTGATCACAGGAAAAGTCTCTTCGAGCTGAAAATCTGGGATAGAAGAGGAATATAAAAACTTGGTGGGTTTAACTCTATCAATATAGATGCTTTCTGTTTTTTAAGAACAATATATTAATAATCTAACTATACCATACATGATAATAACTATTATTAATAATATATAGACTGTGTCAGAGATAATAATAATGATAATAATCATAATAATATTAATAATATTAATGATAATAATAATAATAATAATAAGTATTTACATGGGTAACGATGCCAAGTACAATACATGCTACAAACTTAATAGAATTGATTTAATAAGGTTGTTACAATTCATATCGAATTTAATGCGCCTTCAATACACTGGTAATGGGTATTTGCGATATTTTAGCATATTGGACGGCGATATATATATATATATATATACGCGTACTGAATGTACATATATATTTTCTAATGAGCGTTCTTCCAATTAAGAATTTGGTTTTTGATAACAAAGTTTAAGGTCAAATGATCAATCTAACAATTGTATATTTACATAATTGTGTATTAAAATAGAAACAATAATTTTCTCAGTTTTGAAATGGCTTCTTAACGAGAAATGCTTTGGACGGACTATAGCCTTAAGGGTATTCTTTTCTCTCCGCCCCCGCCTTCGCCGCCACCCTATCCTCCTCTCATTTCGGTAATCGATAAATAACGTTCTCTCATTCGTACATACATATAAAGTTATTATTGAACACTAGTATTCGAAATTAGAGATACGGTATATTTGCACGAATGTAAGATGACATTTATGTATTTCGTAAACTTCGTCAAATGCGGATTCTACTTTATCGTATTCTAATCCGAATATTTCTTTCCGTTCTTATGTGGAATTGTAATTGAATCATCGGCGAAAATTTTCCGCGTTCTGTAATGTATTTTCATAATATTCAATTAGGTTATGATTAGCGATGCAGTTCGCAGTCAGATTATGTTTCATTAGCAATAAAAAAAGTCACATAAATTGTATAAAATTTTGTCATGTTGGAGTTTGAGCATTTTCGGATATCCACTACCCATTTTTATAAAATTCACACTTGAATACGGATTTATCGCGAAGAAAACTTTGGCTTTCGTTTATATTAACAGGATTGAGCTACTTGTATATCATTATTCATGTAATTCAACAAGTTCATTCAAAAGTATCCACGCCTACTCTTCCCAAATGAAATCGAAAGTTATGTTCAACATTCCATGTACAGTAGAACCTCGATTATCTAGGGTCGTCGGGCCGTGGATATTCCAGATAATTCGAATGACAGATAACCCGCTTGTCATGTAAGATTTATTTTCATATCAGTGCCATAAAAACTAGTCATTTTTCCGGTACAATAAATTATAAATACAGTATTGGCCTGAATATAAGTCGACGTGTTTGGTAACCAAGTTTACCCTCAAAAATCGTACTTGACTTATATTCGGCATTGATCGATAATCGTATTATTTTAGCAATGCATATTCGCGTACTGATTGATTGACTTTGATGATTGAAATTTACCTGAAATGTCTATAATTTTGTTTGCCTCAAGTTGAATTTATTAAGTTGACGTTGAATTATGCAATGTATTGAAAAAAAATGTAATATTATAAATAAATATCCACCTGTGATAATATGTCATTTTGTTCTGAAATTCGACTTATATTCAGATCCAAAAAAAAGTCCTGAATCAGAGATAAAAAATTAGGGGTCGACTTATATTTGAGCCAACACGGTATTATGATGACTTATCCGCACATTAGGAGTGTCAATCTTCATCTACCAACTATTTTCACGTAAGTTGCGCATCATTTTTCGAAAAAATAGTCAGTAACTTGAAAAAAAAAAAAAAAACGATTCCGGACAATCTGTTGATGCGATCTCGGACAATCAAGGTTCGACTGTAGTCATGCATTTGTGCGAATAAGGCATATTCCATCTCTAACACGTAGGATTAGGAGAAATCTTAGTCTGCATAGTTCAACATTGTACAGTTACACATTTCGCCACCATTGGGAACGCTCTCTGATAACCTCAGTCTACAAATCCGTGGACGTGATGGTATGTATCTATTTGTCGTTGAAAGCAATACCTCTCTCAAGCAACAGATTGATCATCAAGCGTAAGCAAAGTAGAAGATATCCCTATAACCTCATTCTGTTTCTCTTGATTAGTGGTTGTATCTTTTGCCATATCTTTTTCCAAACTTATCTCTGCTTTACATGCCCCTAATATGTCAAGATCTAATTCATCGGTAAGCCTTTCTTGACGTTCTTCAGCTGGGCTGGTGGTGGGTGCAGCGGCAGCCTGTGATTCGGTCAGTGGTAAGTTCAGCTTTAATCGGTCTCTAGTGTGTCTCAATTCCCCAAGTTGTTGTTGGCGTTGCAACAAACTAGAAGTGGCACCTGGAAAAAATTGACTCACTTGTTCTCCATCTCCTGTTTGGAATTGAAATGGTCGATTCGAGCTGCTCACGTAGAATTCTTCTCCTGAAATTTCAATAAATTGATAGGACTATGATCGTTTGGTAATACAAGGTATATCTATAAGGCCCGTTTCCTTACGAAATCCTGTTATTCGTGAAAAAACAGGATTCTGCATAATTAAAAAAAAAATTGTTCTCATTTAAAATAATTTACAAATTATTTTGCCCCACATACGGGCAGGTACACAAAAAAATTCTTCAATATTTAAAAACATTGGAACACGAATTCAATACTCGCAACTATACATGTGTAGTTTCTTAAGCTTTAACATTGTGAATTTGAAAGTTTCAATCGAAGTTTCAGTCTGGTATGCATGTCATTGTTGAAATATATATTGTTTAGGAAATTTACCATTCTCGTCAGATTCGTCATATTCCAGAGGATACAGGTCGAGTCGTGGTTCCTCCATTAACTCTTCCCAATCTGTTGACATCAAATAAAATTTACTGTTCTACAAAATTAAAAGACGAATAGAGCTCTTATTTTCGAAGAGCAGCGATTGGTCAGCTCACAATTTGATAGAAATTTGATTTGTACTGCTTTCTGACGGTGTATGACATTATTTTCAATCCCCTAGTTTTTCCGTGTTGATTGTCAGGGCAAAATGCAACTTTTCATATTAAATAAAAACATTTTTTGTGACAAAATCTATAAGGCTACCAAATATTTGATATCATTTGCTCGAATTGTTTGTTATCATAGTCATCAGTCTAGGCGCCAGTGAATTTTTACTATATAAGCGCACAGTGGCTCCTTTGTTTTTTAAAAGAATGTCTTGTTACACCGTACAACCGAAAACCATTGTCTTACAGCATGTGGTCGCATTTTTTATCTTAGGTATAATTAATTAGTTACTAAAAAATGAATAAAAATCGAAAAATTTCATGGTGGCTAATTTTTGCGGCATATCATTAAGAAATGTGCCATGAAAAATGCTGTTTTATGAGTTAGGGAGGAGTTTGTTGAGTTCGTTTCCTCGTTTTTACATCTTAACCCTTCGTGGGTAACGTCATTTTGAGTACCCTTAAACGGTAACGTCGGGTCACTCGAGTCCGATGCTTAAAAATATGCTTTAAAATGCTTTAGAAAATCTAAAAAAATTCATGGTGACTTATTAACTATTCTAGAATAAAAATAATTCATCATATTGTGACGTCATACACAATCGATTTATAGGTTCTATCCTGTTTTACGCGTTGGTACGCAAGTAAGGGTAAGGCGATGGTGGTGAAATGATTTATATTAGTTCCACTATGATTCTGTTTATTCTTAAAGTTCGTTTTCTAGTATAATGAAGATTGGTTGCAGAAGTGGGGAGAAGAAGTTTGAAGTAGGTTTTTGAAGTGATTAAGAGTGATTGTTCGATATTAGAATGAATAGATATGAAGGAGGAGGTAGGGATAGAAAAAGGAGAGAAGATGGTAAGAGTTAGGAGGTTGACTGAAGAGTAAGTTAGCGACAGAATAGAATAATGAGGAGAGGTCAGTTGTAAGCAAGGTGGGGAAACAAAAGTGCAGATGCAATTGTGGTATGATTTTGAGGAGAAGAATGGACTGAGGAAGTCAGGTGTTGGGTAGCACATGATAGGCGAGGAGATAGTCGAAAAGGTGAGGAATGGCTATGCCAGGACGTAACAATATTGCCGATTTTTTTTATTTTTTATTCTGTATAATTCAATAAACAAATGAAAACGTGTCGAATGCACGAGGCTCCTCACTTTTGTCGAGGCACGAGTGACCCGAGGTGACCGCTTAAGTGTTAATGATAACCGGAACTAAGTGATATGGAATTGGAGTGAATATGATGCATAATCACTAAATAATTGTTTATTGATGAGAATATAATAATGGTTGAAACCATACATGAATTAATTATAAGTTTAGAGTTAGTTGAAGATATATTGATTTATGAATTGAGTAGTTATGATTTTGAGAGTTGGGGATTAAGTGTCTTGCGAATGAATATGATTGAGAGTTGGAGAGTAAGTAGTTGATTGATTGTGAGTTTGCGAGCAAGTGTCTTGAAAGAGTGGATCTGTCTCCCGGGCGTGGGCATCCTTATTGTGGCAGCGTTTTGCTTTGAAGGGGAGTTAATCTTTAGGTATGGATGATATTAATTGGAACGAAAGGTGAGGACATCCTTTGATTAGCGGTCGTGGGACAGGATGCATGCTGGGTAGATAGCTGAGTTGGAAGTGCGAGTTACTGAGCACGTAACAGCTGTGACAATATAAGACGTTTTTCACGAACGAAACGCCTCGAGCATGCAAAAAACCGTCAATTTTATAAATTCTTCACGGGACTCGATTTTTTTTTAAATTCACGTGCACTCACGAACGTGCAAAATACCGGACTTCGGCGTCGTTTGACAAGGGTAAGGACTCGCCGGAATCATCGTGCGTGAATTCGATTTCTAATTTTGTTGTCTAAAAAAAAAAAAAATGTTGCCCCGTGAAGAATTTCTAAAACTGACGGTCTTGTGCAAATTGTAACGTCCCGTTTTACCTGCCCTGGATAGCTGTCGAGCCTCGTAATCCGTTACTTTTTTGTGTGTGTGTGTGTGTGTGTGTGTGTGTCCTCACGGGTATCACTTATTATGCGGCAATGGCTAGATAAGTGCCCGTGATTTTGGTCGTGTGTTGTTTGTTTGATTTCTCAGGAAACGATTGCCGGATCGCAATGATCGACAGATCGCCTGTGGGACCGTGTTATGTGTAGTTTTGTTCCCGAAGTCCTACAGGAAACAATCGCCGTGCTTTATTAGCCAACGGATCGCCTGCAGAACCGGATTTGTGTGCATGCCTGAGTTTTACTTGGATTCTGACAAGATTCGATCGCAGTACTGTAATAGTCAGACGATCGATTGTCAGACCAAGTTGTAATGTGTGTTACCGAAATCCTACAGGGAAACGATCGCGGTACTATAATAGTCAGCAGATCGCCTGCAGAATCGGATTTTGTGTACTCTGATTGCATCGATTTTATAGGAAACGACCGACGCGCCGCAGTGACCGGTGGGTCGCCTATAAAACCGAGTGTGTGCTGGAATCTGATATGGATGCAGAAACTTTGCAATGCACCGAATATAAAAAAAATAGTTTTATTATTTGACAATAGTTTGATGAAATCTCTGGAGCAATTCGTGAATTCTAGATATTTGAATAATTGTTAATACTTTGAAATTAAGTTATGATTGAATAGGAAGAAATGATATCTTTTGCTTAGTGGCGTTTTGCCGACTAGCTTAATATTGAAATTTTATCTGAATTTGGTATGAGCGATGTTTTATAGTCGCGGCGCGCTAATCCGCATTGTTCTATTTGCTTGTACCGTGTCCAAAATTGCAAAAAAATAAAAATCGAATATTACCAATATTACTAATATTACTCATATTAGTAAAAAAATTAGTAAAAAAATAAAAATCGAATATTACTAATATTACTAATATTACTAATATTACTGATATTGGTAATATTCGATTTTTATTTTTTTCCCCTATTCAGCGCTATGTAACTTTGTTTATGTTGAGTTTAGAGAAAAAATGCATAGGAACAATTTTGTAGAGAATTGAATTTCCTATAAGGTAGTGTGTAATAAAATTGAAAAAAAAATTTATTCATGTAGTTATTCTAAAACTAAGAAAAAAAAATTTTTTCCCATGTATTTTAGATGGGAAAGGGGACCCCCCTTTGCGCCAGCTCAATTTTAGAGATATTGAGCTGAAACTTTAGGAGAATTTTTTTTCACATTGAAGAAATTTTTTAGATATATTTAATCGAAAAAAAAAAAAGTTATTTTGACACAGTCTAATACTGGGTATTTCTTCGCCTATGACTCAGGCATGCAGGACTCGGACCATCAGGCCAGTAAAGACATGCCACGAAATTATTGGCGCCGTACTACAGGTTCACCGCTCGACTATTAGGTTTTCTTTGTTTTATTGAAAACAAATGAGGAAGACAACCCTATTCAGCAGCGGATTTAGGCTTGCTGCCGCCCTAGGCCCCATTTGATGCACCGCCCTTTTGATTGACTGAATTTTATTAATTTCAATTCAATTTTATTATTTATATATAACTTTTATTTTATTAAAATATTCCAATTTTTTTCGTATTATTTTGATGATTCAAAAAATTCAATACGGAAAGAAATAGGATTCATTTTTGATAAAAAAATTCTTTCATTAGCGAAAAATGTTCTGACTTTTGAATAAATACTAAATGAATATTTAATACATGAATCTACCGTATTTTTATTTAACATTGAAAACAAAATTAGAAGTAATTTAGTAATTTCAAATCGCTTTATATATTTGGGATTAATCTCACTAAAGACACAAAAAGCAAAGAAAGATTCAGTAACATAAATAAGTATGTCAAAAAAAAAATTCTAAGAAGCTTATTAACTTGATTATTTCTTTTTCTTCATAACATTATTCGATAAAGACTATAATGAATCTATTAAAAAATTAACATCGCACCTACAGATTGAAAAATAAATTGAAAAATTGAATTATAATATACCTATTCCATAGAAAATTATTTATAGATCAATAAAAACTAATCTGAACCAATTTTGAAATGAATTTTTCCTACATTTTTTCGCCTCTAAAAATTTGGCATTCCGAAAATTTTGCCGCCCCTCAAATTGTGCCGCCCTAGGCCTAGGCCTCACGGGCCTAGGCGTAAATCCATCGTTGACCCTACACTGTAAAAAATGGGCGGTGTTGATTTGGTACGGTGTGAGTGGTTAAGGGATGCGGTGTTACGATCAGCACCATTTCGTTATTATAGTTAACCACATACACCGTTTTCGGTGTTGAGCAATATTATATCGAAATTTCAAAAAATTCAACACTAGGTTGAGTACCTGACCACATGTCACACAATTCCGTGAGGAACATACTCCTTTCGTGGAGTACTTGGCTCAAAATCACCAAGGTGGTAAATTCCATGTTTCAAATTTCTTAATAAATTTTTTCATATTTTTGTTCTGCAAACCAGTCCTAATCATTGATTAACTTATCTAGAATTGATATCCGAGCGGGGCAAGCTGGAAATGAATAATTACATGAATAAAATTGTATTAACGAAAAACGATTCGTGAGATATCGTCATTTCGGGAACGCTTAAAAAAGTTGTAATTACTTTTAAATAAATACGGAAAATGATTCGTTTGATATACTAGATATGTTGCTAAGATATGTCCGCAATAGTTAAAAATGATGAACATGTCAATTACTTGGTAATTTTTAAGTTTTTTGAAAAAAAAACTTTGAAAAAAACTTTGAAAAAAAAACTTTTTTTTTACATAATTTCACACACTTAATTTAGTATTAGTAATTTATCATATAACGTTTATAACGTAGATTATCTTCATCAGCTTGTTTTGATTTTTTTTTAGAAATTGTCTCATTCTCCATTATTTTTATAAAATTAGACTGAAAGCAAAATAAATGTTTGAAAATAATGCTTTTACATACGTGAAACTATAAAAAACGATACAATCATCATTCCAGGAACATAATCATCATTCCGGGAACGCACGTCATGTCCGGGAACGTTCCCGGAATGACCGTTCCCGGAATGACGTTTCTACATAAAAATCCGTATTAAATAAATATTTACCACTGAAACGAGATTTTTGGAGGGTAATATAAAAAAAGGTTACATTAGTCTTTAAGAAATATTCTATCAAAAGTCATTTACTTATTTTTTTCTTACAATTATTGACGTTCCCGGAATGACGCTGAATTGATGTACGGTGCCAAATTTTCGAACAAACCTATGCTTACCTTCTAAAATTTTCACATTTCAATAAAAAACACACGGGTCATTCGTTTGAACTTGAGTGTTTTATATAATTACCCGGTAGCGCTATCTGTCGCGTTTTCCTGAAAATTGATATTTAAAAAAACACCATGCGTTCCCGGAATGACGCGCAAATTGTGGGACAAACTTTGAATTAAATTTTCGGAAAAAATAATATTGTATAGATTAAGAAACTTATAAATATCATTTTATACTAAAATGAACTAAGTTAACAAGTACCTTTGAGGCAATCAAAAAATTATTTATTAGGATTTTTAGCTGTTGTTATCGGCGGATTGGTACTTGGGGACGCGTTCCCGGAATGATTTTTCGGGGGTATTTCATGGAAAAAAACATATTCAATGAATAAATTAAAAAAAATCTTTTTGATGTATTGCTTAAATGAGTTGATGTGAATAATTTTTAGTACATTATTTTAATTAGAATGAATAGATTCAATGATTTAAATCACTGGGACACGAATTTACCACCTTGGTGATTTTGAGCCACTTATGGTGCGACATCAGTTCGGTGTCGTGATATTTCGAACTTGGTGTAATTTTCTTGTCCGAAGTTGCAGCAACGCACGATAGACACCGTCTGAGTGCTATTATTATTGATCGAATACCCCTGCGGTTTTGAATTGAACATTTTCTTGTGCACTTCTACATTACTTTGATGGTATTAGATGGTCTGTCAAACTCAAAAAATTTACAGTCTCAGAGAAAATTCAGAGAAAGAAACATTTTCATTAAAATCAGAGCGACTTTTCGCTGGAATTTTTATGGATTCCTCCAGAAATTTCTGAGATTAACTAAAATTTCTTACATTATCACTACTGAATAACGAATTTTTGGAATTTCCACAGAAATTATAATATAAATTGCTAAGTCAACACGTAGCATGTTGGCACTCTGTACTGTGTGAATATCACACGCAAAGTGTTATAAGTTAACTCCACTACACTTGTTCGTTTCATCGGTAACACCACTGGTATAGCACCCTAACACCAATCGCCTACGCTGATTTCATAGGCTAACACCGCATTGATATGCGAAAATCGTTGGATTCGAATTTCATTCCGGACGATGTTACAGCAGCGCGATGCGTTTATTTTGTCTTGACTCATGCACATGCAGACTGTAACCTACAGTGTACCATGCTTGCGCCCTACTTTACAATGAGTTTTTCTGTGCTTCCACATTCAGTATTAGTACTGGAGTTTTTACGACGTGATCCTAATAAACGTCAAATGTATTTCACGTGAAAGAATTAATATGAAACTTTTTTCATCGGCGTTATGTTTTGCTATATTAATTTCAGATTAGCTCCTGAATATTAAGAAATAAACGTGTACGTAGGTAAACGAATGTCAAAACATATACAGAAAAGTTTCTCTATTCCGCAAGCGTTATCGTGGTGTAGTGGTTAGAGCGTCTGACTGAAAAGCGAGCGTCCCCGGTTCAAATCCCTCGACTAATATAGGTTTAGGAAATAAAAAAATTAGGCTAACACGGCGAAGTGGTTACATGCGAAGCAACCGTGCTTTCCGTTCGGTGTGGATACGGAAAAATTGAGCCACATATAGTGTTGGAAAATATCTCGGTTCTGTGCTATGATCTTGATGTTTCGAACACCAACCTCGTAACACCGAACCCTACTTTTGGACCACTATAGACTATATCTCGGTGTCAGATTGGAGTAACCACATTTTGGTGTCATTATAATTAACCACCGTCTGGTGTCAAACATTTATGCACCGAATGGAGTAACTAATGATGTGTGGCTTTTTAACACTATCTTAACACCGGACGATTAACACCACCAGGTTACACCGAACAGGGTGGACCACTATAGATTCTGTAAGCAGTGTTGAATCTGTGTTAAATTCAACACCGCATTTTTTACAGTGTATTATACCTATACCTACCTAATAGTCGAGCGGTGAATCTTGTGCAACACCGATAATTTTGCGGCATGTGTTTGCCGACCTGACGGTCCGAGACCTGCATGTGCGAGGCATAGGTGAAAGAACACCAGATAATTTAAGCTTATCCAAGGGGGTCACCATCGTGATGGTATAGGTATCGGTACATGACCATAGATATATAAGAATAGACCGCGGAAGCGGGCTAGAAATGTCCGAGCGCAATAGAAAGAGAAAGTTGCCTACAACGTACCTTTGTCTTCGTCTAGTCGCGCATGCGCGTTCAGCGTTCTGTTAATAAGAATGAAATGAACATGTTTCTATGCGCGACTAGACGAAGACAAAAGTACGGTGTAGGCAACTTGCCGAGGGGCTATTCACTCTCGAAATCAGCTGTACACCATGGTTCGAAATCAAAATTCGAAGTCTCTCGAAATCAAAATTAATTCATCGACACTTTACATGAAATCACTCGAAATCAGCTGAATTCATCTGAAATCAGTTGATTTTGCCCCGAAATCAGCCGAAATCAGCCGTAATCAGCCGAAACCAGCCGAAATCCGCCGCAACCGCTACGAAATCAGCTGAAATCACTACAAAACCGCTATGCAATCACCTGAAATCACTACAAAACAGCTACGAAATCAACTGAAATCACTACGAAATCGCTACGAAATCAGCTGAAATCACTACGAAATCACCCCGAAATCAGTCCGTAGTCTTCCGAAATCCCCTTAAAATGATCCGAAATTAATGCCAAAATAACATGAAATCATAAGCAGTCAGAAACGTTTTAGAATTCGAGTGGTACAACGCTTGCGCATTACACTCGGCGCTGCATCGGTATTTTCGCAGACACAGGCGCGAACCTAACGACTCGAGAACCGACGCGAGAGCTCGACGAAGTGACAAGTCAAACGAAATCAAGACGAGGAATCCAGAACGAACATAAGACATCGGAAGATTCATTTTTAAGCTGGTTGAAGCACATTTATAATGAAAAAAAAATCGATTTTTGCTTTAAAACAACTTCACCACTTTGTGTGCATGATCAGTGTAATAAACTTGAATTTCTACTTTTTATATGAAATTTTGTCAGAATCATGAAATTATCTTTTCAGAGAGAAATCATATTTATTGAAATTGTGTATAATTTTAGAGAATGTTATCAACAAAAAAGTGCATAAAAAGGTGCTTTTATCAAGACGAGTTGAGAGTTAATTTCAAATACAAAAATTTGTATCAGCAATATTATAATGAAGATTGAAGTTCCTTTGAAAATAGCTAGAACTTGGAAAAATATTTCTTAAAGAATATTATGGCGCGGGTTGTACTATATTATCATACGAGATAGTCAGAAAAAATAAACAAAACACATGCTGAAATTCAGCGAATTTGTCTTAGAATTATTATTTTTTTTAATCCATTTTAAAAATGTGTTTCTCTCCATATCTCTCTTTGATCTCAGTCTACGAGTCTTGAATACAAAAAACGGCTTCACAGCACCATTCTACATGCAATTCTGAAAAAAAACATACCAACATATTTTTGTTGTACATAAAATTAAGGAAATGACTTGAAAACTACGAAATCGCAGTAGATGTGTAAATAAAATAATACAATTCTTCACTATCGTGATCATACTTGGATATATCTGTATAAATTGTTGGTTGGTTTTTCAGTCTCAACACGAAAATCAAGGATCAACTTCGATTGTAGATCTCTCGAATGGGGTAAAGAAGATGGAGTCTCGAGAAAAAGAAAACTTTCTGCAGCAAAACTTCTGGGAAAAGCTGGAAAATGAATTGGGAATATTCATACCCATGTATTTGAAGAACATCCTACGCTTGAACAATTTGGCCAATGTCTTATCGTTTAGACATATCACGGAGGACACATTTCCGTTACTGGAAACGTTCGCACGCGATACAATGCATGTCTTGCTTGAACCGAACTGCGACAAAAAGGACTACTATGGGGCATTTCATCTCATCCCGGATAAATTCCAGTTCCTTCTTGGAGACAAGGTTTTAATACAAGAATTGGTAGAGTACGTGAAATCGCGTCCTTTGGATTACTTTAAACTCAAGTCGGACAGTGCTCACAATCAGTCCTCAACTCAGTTGAAGAATTCCACCCGCCCAAGTAAACCACGCATACGGACCTCCAAAGAACAAGTATCGGATACGGAGCACTCGTCGATCGAAATTAATTCGGAAAAAGGGAAGATAGCAAAGCTTGTCGAGGGGTTCTTAAAGTCTTTGAGAGCGGACGAAAATATTAGTGAAGACATCAAAACAGGATTATCAGCCGACAATAAGCCGTCTATCGAGGTATCAATAGTCGAAGAATACGATGGCGAGAATCTTCCAGCAAGCTTTACCTATACTGCGAAGATTCAATGTCCACTTTGTCAAAGTCATCATGTTCAACTCACAAAATGTAGTACCGATGATAGTCAGGCGAAGAGATGGATCATCTCGAACTACAAGAGACACGTGACAAGTAATTTCCAGTCACGATCTACGAATAAAAAGCGATCGACTCCCCGTGGGATTCCCTTGGCCAAAAAATTGTGTACCGTTCCAAATCGCAATACTGTTCATGACATGTTAACGGCTGCAGCGAATCGAAATAGTACATCAAAGATTGGCGCGGTCTTACTTTCTACAAGTTCTACCTTGAGTTTCTCACTCGGTTCTCCAGTTGATTCAAACGTATTGAGGACCCACAAGGATAATGAATATCAACTGATATACGATGATTTCGTTGACGTTGACTCTTCTAATACGGAGGTCTCGACGGAGACTCTCGCCGAAACCAATACGATTGAGCTCGGGACTGAGATCACAGACGCGGTACTCGTCACACTAGAATCCACGGTCGGTTCCGATAAGTGTACAGAAGATCAGCAGCAGGGGGAAGATTAACATGGGATGATTGCAGAGCGAATTGTTCCAGAGAAAGTTCGAATGAACCTATGACAGCTCTAACTTCTACACAAGCTTCCAGCCAAGCTTCTACCGTAACCAGAAAACCAAAAACAGCTTTTTCTACGACAACTTCTGATGTTTCAAAAGACAGCCGCCTAGCTCGCAGAAAACGAAGACGCTTCAATTCTCTAAGCAAAAATCAAACGCGCATCACCAACTATTTTCCCTTATTGAATCAAATTGAAATGCAGTTGAAACGAATGACCGATTTGAAGAATACATTGAGAAGCTTGATTTTCTCCCGAGATCAAACATGCCCTTTACAGACTGCGAAAGACTCGTAGTTACACGACGGATTTGTTGATCTCCAATCCAATACAGCCTTGGATAAATCGGTTAGAAAACCGAGCAATTTCTTGAAAACAATGATGGAAACTGCTGTTACACAAACCAATAAAAGCGAAAACACGAGTAACCGAGGAAATAGGTACGATGCTTCTGTAAAACTATTTTGCACTTATTTATTTATGATTGGTGGCCGCATGCTGTACGAAACGTTGTGTGCGAATTTACCGCTACCAAGCCTCAGTACGGTTAGCCGAACAATGAAAAGTACTGGGTGTGTCATTTTAGAAGGAGAATGTCGTGCCAGAGAATTGAAAATGTTTTTGGAAGCTAGAAATTTTCCCGCACACGTATGGTTGAGTGAAGATGCAACGCGGATCACTGGACGAATCCAGTATGATCCAGATTCCAATCAACTTGTCGGCTTTGTTTTGCCTTTGAACGATGATGGCATGCCTACGCAATTCAAGTTTATGGCTACCTCTGCAAAGGCAACACAAGACCACTTCAATAACGGAAAAGTTAGTAGTCTAGTGTATGTAATAATTGCACAACCCATAGCCGACAATGCGCCCTCTTTTTGTTTGTGTTTGTACGGCACAAATAACAAATTCACTGCAGTCGATGTCATTAAACGCTGGCGTTATGCCACACAAGAACTTCAAAACTGCGGTATAAAAGTAATGGGCATATCATCTGATGGTGATCCTCGACTATTAAAAGCCATGCGCGCCAAATCCAAAATGGGAGAATGCAATAAACAAATTCAATCGGAGCCAAGGATATCTGAAAATCAGCTATCGATGAAATCATTTCATGCGGAATTTCTACCAGAACTGATTCTCATTCAAGATACAGTTCATATCGGTACCAAGCTTAGAACAAGGCTCCTCAAGCCATCAATCGTATTGCCAATAGAAAATCACGTAATTTCGTTGAGTCATTTAAAAATAATTATGAATACCATTTCAAAAGACAAGCATTGCTTGAATCAAAAAGATCTTTCTCCTAAAGATAAAATGAATTTCTTGTCTGTCGAAAAGATCAGTGATCCAAAAGTATCAGTTTTATTGAAGCAGCACGTGCCCGGCAGTGAAGGAACTGCAGCATATTTGAAAATGATGCATTTGTCAATTGATGCATTTCTCAACAAAAATATAGGTCCATTAGAGAGGATCTACAACATTTGGTTCTGCGTTTTCTTTCTACGATTGTGGCGATCTTGGTTGGTAAATTCTCCAAATTATTCTGTCACTGAAAACTTTATTACATTGAACGCCTATCTGTGTATAGAATTGAATGCACATGGCCTATTGAATGTGATAGCTTCTTTGAAGCAGACAAGTGATCCTGAACTTTTTTTGCCATGGTTGTTCAGCAGCCAGCCTTGTGAAAGTTTTTTTCGTTCCTTAAGATCATTGAGCTCCACCTTCTCAACTGTGGTAAACTGTACTCTTTTGGATACAATTCAGAGAGTACAGAAGATTCATTTACAAAACGATATAGCGAATAACGAACAATCAAATTTTGATCTCCCGCGAGTCAAAAAAGCACGATCCTCTACCGGAGTTGTCGACGGTGATAATATTGACATAGATTATTCCAGAATTCTTCCAGGATGTACTGCTATAGAAGAAACTATAGAAAAACCCAAAAATGACGCGTTCACGCTAGGTACTGATCTTGGAATGATATTACATTTGTCTGACTGTGATACCCTTGCCGTTAAAAATGTAGATATTGGTTTGGAGAATGAGGAACAGGATGACGAAGAACCAGATGTTGAATTAATTGGTGATGAATCGTCTGAGGACGCTGCAGCGAGTATGGAATTAATTCAAGATCTAACCAAACTCAGTGGTATCGACGGGGGCCTGGAGTTTCGAGATTAGAGCCGAAATTCTGATGTACATTTTGCTAAAAAATATGACGAAATCAGCATTGGGGATTGGTGTTTATTCCGAAAACTCAATAATGATGGAAATCTTATTGGACTCGTTCTAAGTTTTGTTTACATTGAAGGTAAAACATGGAAATCGAGTGAATACTCAAATGATTTCGTACAAATTAAGGGAAATAAAAAAAAGATAGGAGTGCTTTGTGATTGGTACAATTTTAGTTCGGAGGGATACCTTCGTAATGAGCTGGTGGGAGTACATGGTTATATCGATATTACAAACTACATATTGACTCTTTCCGCTCCCACTATCAAGGCAAACGGATTTCAGTTGAGCCCTGAAGTTTTGGATACACTGAAAACACAGATTTAGACGAGGAGGGCCCTTGTTTTCGATTTATGTGGCAGCCTCATAGAATTTTTATCGTTCTCTTTTCATTTTTATAATTTTTTTTATGTGAATGCTAACCCCCGAATTCATCTGTATTATTCTCATTGGCTGAATTCGCATTTCATAATTTATTTACTGGAAACCGTTGTGAAAACTATTAGAATTATTTCGTTTCGTTTTGTTTGCATAGGTATATTTCTCATTAGTCCACACATTGTTTGTGTACTGCGTACTCAAATATCATTGGTTCGTTTAATAAAGAACTATGAAAAAGTAAGATCATAAAATTGACACTCAGCAATATACTGATCTCATCAATGAAAAGTACAATTATCTTTATGTTATCTATAAATATGTATATTATTCTACTTCATGAGTACCTATATTACCTACTGTATTTTGTTCCTATATATTATATTGTTTCTTTATAGATATTGATATTAAACGTGCAATACAAATATAAACATAAATATACTAAAAATATAATTCAAAGTGATAATTACAATAATCCGTGTTTTTTTTTTTGCCTACTCCCTCGCTCCTTTTTGTCTGGAATTTTTTGGCGCCCTTGCATGTATCTTTACGGTTTGGTTAGTTTTAAAATTTGGAATAAGTGTTATACTGGATACAGTCTGATAGTGTAACTCGGACGACAAAAACTAACATAATGTGAGCATGAAATCGCATTATTCGAGACATTATTTTACCTTTTATTCTTTTGAATAAAATTGTGAAATTCCATGAAATTAGTTGAAATCTCTGAGTCTGAAATCAACTTATCTCACTTTCAAGCAGCCGGAAATCATATTGAATTCACTAAAAGTACCACGAAATCATATTGTAATCAGTATAATATCTCAGGATATCAATTTGAAGTCACGCGAAATCACTTAAAATCTGAGAAATCGTGCGTAATCAGCTGAAATCAACCGAAATCAACCGAAATCATCCGAAATCATATTAAATCACTAAAAACCACTGGAAATCAACCGAAATCGGTCGAAATCGTCCGAAATCGTCCGAAATCGTCCGAAATCGAACGAAATCGCCCGAAATCATCCGTATTCGTCCGAAATCATTAAATCACCTGTACACCCAAAATCGGAGTGAATAGCCCCCTCGTATATAAATGTGATAGTCACCCACAAAAAATACATTCTCATGCCAAGAAAACATTAGACAGTTATTATTTTATAAAAAAATGATTTGAAATCAGATGCTATTGCCTAGTACCGATATCACGTTGACTTTTTTCGAATTGACAATTAGACTTCTCATAAGACGGTACATATTGACAGTCTTCTTGAAAACAGAAAACATAAAAAAATTAAAAATAGAAAAAAAAAATTAAAAAACATTTGGAGGTAGTGGTACTAGGCGGGCCTTTTCTAGATAAGTACAAGGAAACTGCGATTGAACTATGTCAATAATCCTAATATAGTGACACGAAATACTGGCCCGCCTAGTACCACGTACTCCAAATTTTTTTTAATTTTTTTTTTTCTATTTTTAATTTTTTTATGTTTTCTGTTTTCAAGAAGACTGTCAATATGTACCGTCTTATGAGAAGCCTAATTGTCAATTCGAAAAAAGTCAACGTGATATCGGTACTAGGCAATAGCATCTGATTTCAAATCATTTTTTTATAAAATAATAACTGTATAATGTTTTCTTGGCACGAGAATGTATTTTTTGTGGGTGACTATCACATTTATATAACTAGGCGAAAGGTTTTGGCACCAGAGGTGCTTTTTATGGGGATATCACTACTTTTTGTAGAATTAGATTAATCAAGTACAATCATTCTCGTATCGATAATAAATTGCATAAATTGTAGACCACTCTCGATGTGGAAGGTATACATAGAATCAAGACTTCCCTACCGCGTCTGGCGTTCTATTGTCTACTAGATCCCGCGAGGCAGAAGTCAATCGCCCTGTAACCGTAACGCTAGAAAATTTCTAAATTAATTCCACATGAATCCAAGAAATATAATATTATTACAGCTCATCATCAATCGAATAAAAATTTGAGCCACAGGCTACCATATAACAATTAGTCAACCATATATTTTATAAAAATATACCCATGCAACCGTACTGGAAAGTGTCGTGTGCTGAATTATATAACACTGAATATAATACCCTATACTGTATATGGCTAGTTCTTATTGTGAAGGAATAAAATGGATCGCTTTTAGCTTCACACTGTTATTTTAGATTTAGTTTGCCAGAGCTCATGATTTTGACTTAAATGAGCTAAAATTTTGTGGGTCAAACACAATATTGGTAAATATTCAAATTATGGCAGTTTTAAAATTTAAGTGGATAAATTGCGATTTTTTTTCAATTTAAATGTCCAGACAAGTGATACGCAGGAAAGTGATAATTTGGAGGTTATTCATTAACGACACAAAAACACTGTATTTAAATGCAATGTTAATGCTTTATATTATATTTACACTGGGTATATTAATCAAAACAATTGAAAATCTTTAAGAAACCCAAATATTGTTAATGTAAATACATGCCAGACAGGTGAGAACTTGTCTGGCCCGAGCGCGTTTGCGGTCGACGAGATCTTCGTCACGACTGTCTCATTGGCTGATTGGTAGCAGTTCAAGCGGCAATGAGCTAACTTAACTACCTGCTTTGTATGGGAAGTGTGACAACAGTACTCATTATATAATTTGGGGGTGTTTTTAACATATTTTTAGCTCCCAGGAATGTGATACACAATTCGTGTCCCCTCTATTCTATGATGGAAATTCGAATAAAAATAGGGAGATTCATAATTTCTTTTTAGATTTTAGCAAAGTTGTATTGATTGTTACTGTGCTTAGATACAATCTCTTTGATTTCTGTACTTAGTTTACGTAATATTTAGGTAGAAGACTTGTGTTTTGTAAAATCCCCTCCCAGGAAAGTGACAATTTTGCTCATGTTTAGGCATTTTTCTCGAAAAAGATATTTTCTGACCTCGCTGAATTTCAGTGCCCAAATAAAAGCCAATTAGTTTCTTATTCCAGATTTGAAATTAATCAAAAATATTAAAAAACAAAGGAGCTATTAGTTGAGCGCATCAAAATTCCTTCACTGTAAGAACTAGCCATATACAGAGAGATTCTGTGGAAAGTTGTAAGCCGTGTGGGTAGGCAACCCGCATATTTACCGAAACGGCAACGCTGTCGTAGGGACAGTTGAACGTCTGCACCTACAGATGACGTAGCGACAGCTGTCACGTCGTTGGGTCAGAATCAACATACAGAGTGACATATTTGAGGTTGATCGTAATATAACTAGTAGGACAACGGGAATCGATATTAATTCGTAAAGAAGTGGTAACGAATTAGCGAATTGATTGCAGATTCGATTTCTGTTTATTTGCAACATTATTTGGGTCCAAACAATCGTCGGGGTGAAATTTACGAATCATTCTAATAAAGGTAACCAACAAATGTCAAACGATGATAATTCGTAATAAAATCGTGATAAAGTTACGAATTGATCGCAGATTCTGAGTTATGTTTATTTGCGAAATTATTTACAAGCTAGCAGTTCCTCGATGACGGACTGACTCATCGCATCACTTCGACAACTACGGTCAGGAACACAGCGATGCAGATTCGATTCAACGAGCAATCTACGAGACATCCCTGACGTAGCAGACAAAACTCCAAATCTCTTCACCGCCTAAGAAGTTTGAAAGTACAGTCTTGCGGAAATCCTACAGCCGATGCTGTCAGCCTAGCTTCGAAACAGACCTACGTAGATCACCTGTTTGCCTACCGATAATCTTGTAGAAGTCTCAGCGAGAAATGAATTAATTGAAAGTATTGTTCTGTAAGTAAACGTAATTACGCCTTTGATAGCTGAATGGAATAAAGCGTCGCATATTTGTAAAAATGATTACATTACAATGAGTTTCTATCATATAATAACATTTTTTATTCATTAAACGTAGTACAATAACAATGAACTAAATGCGTTGTGCCGACGACATGCCGACTTCTTAAGCAACTTTCGAGATAAGCTTCTGACCGTCTTCTGGAACTATGCGCAGTATTTCCGCAAAACTGTGCATTCAAATTATTAGGAGGTGAAAAAATTTGGGGTTTGCTGCTACGTCAGAGATGCCTCGTAGATTGCTCGTTGAATCGAATTCACATCGCTGTGTTCCTGACCGTAGTTGTCGAAGTGATGCGACGAGTCAGTCCATCATCGAGGAACTGTTAGCTTGTAAATAATTTCGCAAGTAAACATAACTCAGAATCTGCGATCAATTCGTAACTTTATCACGACTTTATTACGAATTATTATCGTTTGACATTTGTTGGTTACCTTTATTAGAATGATTCGTAAATTTCACCCCGACGGTTGTTTAGACCCAAATAACTTTGCAAATAAACAGAAATCGACATCTGCAATCAATTCGCTAATTCGTTACCACTTCTTTACGAATTAATATCGATTTCCTTTCTCTTACTAGTTATATTACGAACAACCTCAAATATGTCATTCTGTCACTTGATTCTGACCAAACGACGTGAAAGCTGCTATGTCATCTGTGGGTGCAGACGTTCGACTGTCCCTACGACAGCGTTGCCGTTTCGGTAAATATACGGGTTGCCTACCCACACGGCTTACAACTTTCCACAGAATCACACTGTATACCTATACTGTTAACGAAGATAAAGATATTGTTGAATAATTGCTGACAGCCCTTGGTACAGTTAAAAAACTTTTATCACTTTACGCTCTAATATGGAAAGCTATGGGTAACATTATCCTTCCATTCCCTATTGCCTCTGCGATGAAAGAGACTCGGTCAAGTTTCGCGCCGCACTGGAAAAAAGATTTTAACTCTAATTTGTAATTGATTGCCGATGGTATGTTCAAATTTGGCGGCATGGTTTCGAATAGAATGTATCGTTGACTGAAATCGATGGCTCCTATCGAAAAGAGCGTAAAGGCCAATTCACACTATGCGGAACCGCGCCGAGCCGCACCGAACCGCACGGCACCGACCGTCAGCGAAGCGCGCAGAAGTATTTTGACTGTATGCACACTACGGCGAACGATGCCGAAGCGCCGCGAAATTTTCGAGTCGCACAACCAATGCATTCTGTTTTTTATTTATTTCTTTTTAATTTATATTACTATGGAAATGAACTGTTTCTATTGAGTCATACAATGGACAGCTCTGACGAGAGAGATTTAGAATGAGGGTCTCTTCATCCATAATTGTTTGCATTATCTTTATATTTTTGCGCGACGATACGAAGTGTGAACACAAGTATTCTACAGATTCTTGATTTTTGCTATGTTCAGATATTTCACTTTCCAAGATAACGGTATATAAAAAACAATTGAATGATCGCATCTCTTCTCACAAAACAAGTCAAACAGAATAGAATATTAGAATAGTGCAGATATTTGTTGGGTAGGCATTGAAATGCTTTGATTATTTTGATTTTTTAGTGAATAATGAAAAGTATGAAGAATATCCAATAATAACGTTGTTGAATAATTTTACTTTTCACCACAAAGTGATAGGAACTAACTCAGAACGTTGAAAAAAAATTTGTCCAAGTAATATTGTAGGAAATGAATGATATTTTGCTCAAAAAAATTTTTTTTTATGAATCTCAGATAATATAATGAAAATTAGGGGACTTCTTCATAATATATGTCCAATTAAGGAGATTTCTACGTAGAACCCATCGTCATCCCATAATTTCCTTATATGGGCGATGAAGATAACGGATCCAACTAATTTTTAAGAATTTAAAAAAGTTTTAAACCCGGCTCGAATTCGAAAAAAATTTCATTTAAATTTAGAAAACCTATTTTTGTGGTCATCGGCTCTGTTCCGAAATAAATGAATATTTTTAAGTGAAAGTGCAGAAAGAATCCTTTCGAAAACAGGTGTCAAATAATTTGTTTTTTTACGTTCTAGTGCGACAGAATTATTCTAAAATACAAATCGGTGAAAATCAATCATTTCTAAGATAATACCTGGCTTTATGAAATTTTTACTCTGGACTTTGACAAGTGCTCCAGGCATGTTTCTTGGACCTATAGACACTAGAAAATTAGCGTACGAATAGAAAAATCTAATTGAAAAAGTGGTGCACGTCGCGTATTTTGCTGCATATATATATGCATTTTTTTTTAAATAGAAGGAAACAGAATTTATGTGATGCAAATTTTAAATCTAGTTCCAATCACTCAATAGTTGCATTCAAATGCATACTTCGGCGGCCTTCTGCGGGCTCATGTGTTAACACTATTCGGCGGCGAACGGCAGCGAGCCACGTGTGATATAAAAATTTCGGTGCCGTGCGGTTCGGTGCGGTTCGGCGCGATTCCGCATAGTGTGAATTGACTTTTACCGCGCGGTTCTGCGCGCTTCGCTGCCGTTCGCTGCCGTGCGCTGCCGAATAGTGTGAACACTCCCATAAGACAGCGTGTAATATAAAAATTTCGGTGCCGTGCGGTTCGGTGCGGTTCGGCGCGGTTCCGCATAGTGTGAATTGGCCTTAACTCAGCAGTGCAGGAAAGAAGAGCGTAACTCGGCGGAGCAGTTAAGAAAGGCGTATGTCCCCTGTGACGCCCTATGACAAATGCCTTTCTTAACTGTTTCGTCGAGTTACGCTTTTCTTTCCTGGACCCTAATTCTAGAATCGTATCTGATCGTATCACCGGCGTATGAGCCGGGTTTCCGTTTAACGCTGCTCTCTTATTGGTCCAGACAGTGTATCCCGTCGGTGATACGATCAGATACGATTCTAGAATTAGGGTCCTGCACTGCTGAGTTACGCTCTTTTCGATAGGAGCCATCGAAATGTATACAGAAAGACTCTGAGTAAACCCCGAGGAAAACCCAAAACTACAACGGTAGGCGATTCGGTTTTTTGCAAAATTGGCAACGCTGTCCATATCTACAGCGTCGGCTATGAGATTTCCGCAAGACTATGTTTTCAGACTTCTTACGCTGTAAAGAAATTTCGAGTATTATCTGCTACACTAGAGATGTCTCAGAATCAAATTGTCTCGTTGAATCAAATTTACATCGCTTCATTCCTGACCGTCGTTGTCGAAGTGATGCCATGAGTCAGTTTATAGTCCTCGAGGAACTGCTAGCTTGTCAATACTGTCATAAACGAACAGAAATTTACATCTGCAATCAATTCATTAGTTTCTTACATATTATTCACGAATTAATATCGTTTGACATTGGTTTATTAACTTCATTATATAGTTGTTTATAATTAAATAATATTGCAAATAAACAGAAATTGCCATCTGCAATCAGTTCGCTAATTCATTACCACTTCTTTACGAATGTATATCGATTCTCGTTGTCTTATTAACCATATCTGACTCTGACAGTTAATTCTAACCTAACGACATGACAGCTATGGCCACGGCGTCTGTAGAAGTCTGTAGAATCATCAAAAACTTGCATTTATCTCATATTATACGACCAAAAATAAATTGACATGATACCTCATACTCCGCATGATCGGTATGATACCGCACTGTAGTTGGTGAAAATAAAGAACTAACCACAGCGCCATCTGGCTACGTCCGTATTTGGTGAGTCTCTTCTCTACATAGCCTAGCGAAAGCCACTCTATACTTTTTATACACATAGGTTTCGTGTCACAGTATAAGTGACGTCACTGACTGACGGAGGAGGAGATGATGAACAAAATAAAGTCTCGTCGAAGACACGTATAAATTACTTGCATCGAAAACTTCGAATAATCATATCTCAGCTCTACGTTCACCGATTCAATCGCAATAGGGCTTAAATGAAAGCTCTCCTCGGCCACATCCTACAATAAATATTAGAATTTCGTATTTATAGCGAGACGAAAGATATGAACGATCATAAATTGCCGTAACGGTCGCTCAGTTGCCGTTCGGGTATATAGACTCTGTCGAGTCTCGCGCGGCGCGTGCGAAATTTTTTTTTTTTTTTTTTTATATAACTAGGCGCGAGACTCTACCGAGTCTCTTGATTAAGTTTGAGACGGGCGCGACGAAGGGGGAAATGCAGCGAGGAATATCGCGGCTGGGACACACGCGGCCCCGCGCAAATTTGGAATATTAGTGACGTCGATTACTGGAAGTTCATTATTGCGAACCAAAAACTGATTACGGAATCAAAAAGTGTATGTTCTCACGAAAATTTTGAGCTGGCTCAAGTTCGTCCGTACCAATCCGTTACCTAAATCACACCATTGGACCTTTTTGCACCTGGCGTACAGGCTCGTGAATATTTTGGAAATTTTCAAGTGCTATCGTGTTCGTTAATGTTCAGGGAATATTCCCGAATTTTTTCAGATTTTTTACACTTATTTTAGGCATACAGTGACGAGTTGAAGTTGACGTACGGCAATGGACTCCGAAAAACTACGTTTTTTAACTTTTCGGAGATCATAACGCGCTTCAAGATTTTTACACAGAAATTTGCGAATAACCATCAGACGCAGAAAACTTGGCGCTTTACGATCATTCTAAGCTCGATGCTCTATCAATTTTTCTGTAGAAGTTATGATCACTCAAACAGAGGGCTCAGACATTTTTGCACCGACAGTAGACACGTTCCCACCAATTTATATTGCACATAAGACATACACGGATAAAGTTTTATGATTTCGGTACAAACTCATATTTATAGTTCACCAAGTGGTTACAAGTATTATAGAACCGACGAAAATAAACCGATTAGAACACTGAATAAAAAACTTTTGTTTTTGATTGAATAATTTCGGTATGCCATATCTGATTCGCCATTCAAAATTTCTGTATTTTTACTTTTGATCTGGTACCAGCTCTAGCTTCATTTCTTGCAAGTTGGCACCTATGCCTCGCAGGTTAAAATATCATCGCGGGACGATTTCACCAACCAATAACATTGAATTATTTAGCGCATGCGCGGTCGACTGTATAGTATCAAGTCTTCCTCTCGGTATAGCGCGCTAGAGATATGACAAGCGGTGTCAAACCTGCAATTAATCTTGACTGATTATAAGTACCGGGTGATTCCTCGCTGACGTCGCAGTATGTCCGGTAGCGGACCGTCAGGTAAAGTTCAGTGAAAATTTTACCCGTGATCGTAGCCGCAAAATTCTATAGTCCCGATCAATATGGCCGCCCAAACAAACAAGACGATCGCCGGCGATCTTGAATTCTGACAGCTACAGCGAGGTCAGTGTGACAAATTATTACCGAAAATAATGATTACACCCACAAAATGTTCTTTGTGCACCGGATGAGCATTATCCAGGGGATTGCGACTGATTGGCGTGTCAACGGATGGGTAGGTAAAACTGTTTTTCATAATTACGAGTGCATCTTTAAGAGCGTAACCTCAAAGCGATATTAACCCTCAATGTGCACGCTATATTTTTCGAAAAACTGCGTCTTTTATGGAACAGTCAGGGTTTCAGGGTTTTATTGGCTTCAGAAAGACCTTAAACAACTCACGGTTACTATTCTCATTAATTAGACACTTATTAATTATTATTTCAGAGAGCGTGCAGCAGCTTCGGATTTTACTTGACCAGGCATCTTCATAGCTAGATCCTCGGCTAGACCCGTACTAGCATAGGGTGTGAAGGTGTTTAATGCTGCCAAATCATTGTGCGGATTGTGTGCAGGAATAACCGGAACACTATGCTTAACGAGAAGACCAACAGACTGAGACATGGATTGCACATTGCTGAAGAATAGGGACATAGGGGAATTTGATAATTTTTGATGATATTAATGCGAAAAATGATTGGATAATATCGAGGAGCGGATATTCGCATAACCTCAGAAAATAAAAAAAACTCAATTTAGTGACAGGATTCCGAAAATACCAACAATCAGTTGGTATCTTGTTGGTTGGTCAACAGTTGGTATTTTCGGAATTCTGTCACTAAATTGAGTTTTTTTTATTTTCTGAGGTTATGCGAATATCCGCTCCTCGATATTATCCAATCATTTTTCGCATTAATATCATCAAAATTTATCAAATTCCCCTATGTCCCTATTCTTCAGCAATGTGCAATCCATGTCTCAGTCTGTTGGTCTTCTCGTTAAGCATAGTGTTCCGGTTATTCCTGCACACAATCCGCACAATGATTTGGCAGCATTAAACACCTTCACACCCTATGCTAGTACGGGTCTAGCCGAGGATCTAGCTATGAAGATGCCTGGTCAAGTAAAATCCGAAGCTGCTGCACGCTCTCTGAAATAATAATTAATAAGTGTCTAATTAATGAGAATAGTAACCGTGAGTTGTTTAAGGTCTTTCTGAAGCCAATAAAACCCTGAAACCCTGACTGTTCCATAAAAGACGCAGTTTTTCGAAAAATATAGCGTGCACATTGAGGGTTAATATCGCTTTGAGGTTACGCTCTTAAAGATGCACTCGTAATTATGAAAAACAGTTTTACCTACCCATCCGTTGACACGCCAATCAGTCGCAATCCCCTGGATAATGCTCATCCGGTGCACAAAGAACATTTTGTGGGTGTAATCATTATTTTCGGTAATAATTTGTCACACTCACGTCGCTGTAGCTGTCAAAGTTCAAGATCGCCGGCGATCGTCTTGTTTGTTTGGGCGGCCATATTGATCGGGACTATAGAATTTTGCGGCTACGATCACGGGTAAAATTTTCACTGAACTTTACCTGACGGTCCGCTACCGGACATACTGCGACGTCAGCGAGGAATCACCCGGTATAACCGGACAACCGGAGAACATAAGTGAGGAAAGTCGATCACGTGGCAATCGACAACACTCATGGCTTATCGTACGAGTACTTCATTCATGCCAATGTATCTATAAATATCATCGACATCTTAAGAAATTGGAAGGTAATCATCGACTAGCATGCTAGTAATAAATAAAAGTTCTTCAATGTTAGAACATTATACCGGATAATCAACGAGGATGAACTTCAATCAATCGATTCGCCAACATCATCTTTAACCTAAGAGTATCTCATCGTGTAGTGTAAATAAACATTGTTAACGATAATTATCTAATCCTCGAGCTAACCATTAATGTCTATAAAATTTATTATATTTTTATGTAAATCTTATGGTATCGCATGTGACGTTTAAATTCGTAACTTGTCCGTTGCCTGTACTACCTACTCGAAATTAGTGATATCATTATTTTTGATTCCACGCGGATATCTTTATATCCTTAAAGAGTACTATGTCGTGTGTTTTGTCTTTTATTTTACATTATTTTATTTATACAAGCTATGAATTATTTGAATCTAATAATTTATACCATTTTTTTAGATCGTAAGTTGGTACGAAGAATTAAAGATTTACAATTGATATATAAAAGAGGAATCATTGACAAGAAATATCAATCTTATAGATTTGGCTCAGAGGACTTTTCATGTAGGAAATTAAATTTTCTATAAATGTCATTTACATTTTTCCTTTGAGTATAGCCATTGGTGAAATAACATAAAAGAAAAAAAAACAAGAAATGTATACAAACATCTACTTTAGTGATCTGTACTACCTCACCAGTGTAAGTTACAGTTACATCGCAATGGGAACTTTCTTAGAGTGCTTAATCATGAGTAATCTGCGAATTTGGGCGATATGATAGCCCAAAATGCCGCTGAGTTATAGGAATTTGAAAAAAAAATATCTAAATTTATATGTTATTCAAATGGGAAATCTTCTCACGCTTTGGGCGAGTACTTAATATTAATATGAAGGGCTTATATTTTGAGGGAATTTCTTCTTTTGCATTACAGTCGAGTCCCGTTATGAACCCGGGTACAGGGGTGTAGGGGAATATAATTGTAGGAATTTGTATACCCCCACTCTTCCTCCACCGGCGACGGTCGTCGGTTGAACTTCTCCTACTTTTTACGTGTGTGAGTGTATACATGATTCTTTTCACCCTACGGTGGCCTTCCGGGAAATCTAAGTGGCCGGGTTCATAGAGAGCGGGCTCATAACGCGACTCGACTGTACCAACAAAAATTCAGGAAGGGGCGAAAAAAAATTGTCGTAAAAAAACCACCCTAATATATATTTACGTATATAAAAACACTCTTAAAAAAGAAAAAGAAATAAATTTTCAATATTTCTATCTATCATCTAGTAATTCGCCTGTTGAAATTAATTTCATTCAATACCTTAAGTCCATAAACAAATTTTATAATTACAGTAAAGACTCGTTTATCCGAATCGCGTTTACCCGAAATCCGCTTTATCCGAACAAACTTTTTCGAATGCACCTACCCCACCCGCACCCACCGAATACCATCGCGATTTGTTATTCAGCATTTAAAAACTGTTTAACCCGTCAACACAAATTGTTCAGTCAAAAACATACAGGCTTATTCACAACCATATCAATAGCATTCTACGTACGCACGTTTTACGATCATATTTCGCGGTATTGATGCAATTCGGGGTGTTTCACGCGGGACTTCGGTTTATCCGAAATTTTCGTTATCCGAATCGTCCTCCGTCCCGATCATTTCCGATAAACGAGACTTTACTGTATTTATGCCATAGGATGATATAAAATTCTTACAAGTTGAGATATAGAGCTTATGTTGTGGGAGAATTTTATTCCAAAAACTACCGTTTCGAATGGTGGAAGTGCTTGGAAAATAATCGATTTTTTTGAAGACACCCTATTACATATACGTCAAGCTCCTGGCCGTATAAGATGCTATTTGGTACAGAAAATTATAATATATTTTATCTGACCTGCATAAGATGTTGGTTCCCAATTGGTGATAGGTTGTTCTTGATTGTTGGCTGTCGAGGCTTCCTTGGGATACTCATAGACACAGTGGTATCTTTGTTTTTTGAACCAAACACTTTTTTTTTGATCCTGAAAATGTCATGTTATAATCATTTTAGTTCGATGTAAGTCAATAAGCAAGGCTTTAAATAGAACATAGTACTCATAATGTCTAAAGTCAAATAAAAGTCCATGAAATACAGAAGTAAAAGGTTTGGTTAGCTTCAGGGTAAAATTTGGCTTGTATGAAGGGTGACCACTCCTGCACTTAAACATCAAGTGTGAGGTATGTTCACATAATATGTAGATTGAAAGCGTTCAAGCAAGTACAAGATCATCGTGTTCTCCACGGGGCTACTCTATCAATATCGCCACTACAATCTTATAACCGATAAAAAGATTGGCCGAAACGAAATAGCCACGTACATACATTAACTTAACGTCGCCATGTTGTATATTCAAAATCTGGACAATTGCGTAATTTGCCGCAGATTTGCCGTAAAATTGCCGTGGCAACCCAAAATTTGCCGTGTTAAAAATTTTGGAAAATAACGAAGGTCGTGCTAATTTGAGCAGAAAGTTAGCGCGCACACGTCTCATTAACCCTTCGTGTGTACACTGGGTCTTTTAAGGAACAGTCGAAATTTGAATTTGTCGTTTCTTTCCACTCTTTCGACTATTCTTGAATTCTTATTAACAACGGGTTTAAACTTTTGACTTTAACAACTTCTGGGCCATATAGTAGACACTTCAAGAAGTAACCCAGAATTTTTTCAAATTTTTTCAAAGCATGGAAAACTCCAAAAACTCGACTGTTCCCTAAAAGACCCAGTGTTCACACCGCGTAGCGAAAAATAGAGTGTACACACGAAGGGTTAACAAACATAAGATATTTGTACGAAATTCAAGCAAATTGTTCGAGAATTTGCCGCTTTTTTTTGCCGGAACTGGCCAGCTATATTCCAATTCCAAAAAAAAATATTTTTGACTAAAAAAGATGGAATTTTGCTGAGCTAAGCGAAAAATTTGCGGAACCAATCTGAATAACGTACAAGGGATAATAATTACAAATCCCGAATAGGTCCATAATTTGCCGCTAGCGATCCGCCGGATTCGAATTGAAAAAAAAAAAAAAATTATAATTGAAAGTAATAAGATTTTATCAATATTTTTATTCCCTTCGTGGCACGTCGATTTGACGGGGGCGTTTTCCTCTGTAACTTTGATCTATGTTGAGATATTGACCTGAAACTGTGCCTGAAATTTGCCGCATCCTGGTAGGTATCTTGCGGCGGGATTCATTTTTTGATTGTCCTACGTCGCCCGCAGTGTCGCGGCGCGAAGAGAAACCCGAATGATTTTTTCTATCTGCAGTGGCACGCCTAGTTGACGAGGGCGTTTTCCTCTGTAACTTTGATCTGTGTTGAGATATTGACCTGAAACTGTGCCTGAAATTTTCCGCATCCTGGCAGGTATTTTTCCGCGAGATTCATTTTTTGATCGAAAACTGAATAATTTTCTTACCCTACGCAGCACGCTGAGTTGACACGGACGTTTGCCTCTGAAATTTTTATGGGTTACCTACATACCGAATGAGTTTCCACAGGACCGTTTTGAAGGCGTCATTTGAATCAGTAACAAGACCGACTATTCTGAGTAGCATTTTTCCAATTCAATTTCATAATTACAAATTTGTCACTATAGGCCAGTCAAATAGAACTTGAAAATGGCAAAACGGATTGACTTGCCAAATTTTTTAGGACAAGTAGAGGGTCATCTGAGATGCCTAAAAACACCGGAATCCAACAAAATTTCCTTGTGCATCGGCCGCCATCTTGAAAAACAGGTAATCCTCCATATCTCGGCTCCCATTGGTGGGATTTTCGATTTTTTTTTTTAGTTTTTTAGAGAAAAATATTGTCTACAACTTTTATTGGAAGTATTTTTTGATAGCTGTGAATGAAAACGTTTTACGATAAAAAAAAGTGCCATAAATTGATGTCTAATAATGTTTATTAGGGTGGGCCGAATGAACCGACTATTTTTTTTTTTTCTAGAGGCACCTTCGACAATTTGTTCTTTATGCTCAAATAACGAGCCTCGAAAAAAATTAGATCTAAATATTAACATTCAGACGTAGTTCATCGCCATTTTTCATTTTCCATTTGAATAACATGGGAAATGTTCTTGTGGCGTCTGTCGATTTTTATATCTCGAGAAATGATCTACTTAAAAAAATTCTGCAAGGCTATTTCCGTTCAAAATTAAACGCTCTACAAAAAAGGTCTCTTGGTCTTTTTCGATGAGTCTAACCGTTTCGAAGTTTCTCTGGCGATTCTGGTCATTTAATGGCAAGGCTAACTTTGAAACGGTTAGATTTATCGAAAAAGACCAAAAAACCTTTTTTGTAGAGCGTTCAATTTCCAACAATAATAGTCTTGCAGAATTTTTCTAACTAGATCAGTTCTTGAGACATAAAAATCGAAAAGTACCACAAGAACATTTCCCATGTTATTCAAACGGAAAACGAAAAATGGCGATGAGCGACCTCTAAATGTTAATATAAAGAGCTAATTTTTCTTCGAGACTCGTTATTTGAGCATAAAGAACAAAAGTTCTGAAGGTATCTCTTTGAAAAAAAAATTGTCGCCTTATTTGGCCCACCCTAATGTTTATTCTCAATTATAAAAGTAAAAAAAAAAAAAACTTATAAAACATTATAAAACTTATTATTAAACTGAAAAATAAGGAATAAAATTGAAACAGTAGAAGCCAAGATATCGACGATTATATGCAGCTGCTCCGTCGCCTATTGTGTCCGTAAGCTTTACAGGCAGAATGCGGACAGAGACAACTTTGACGGTCTCTATCTCAGGTAATATTCGAGTAATCGCAAAATCGTATGCACAAAAATTATTCAGAATTTAGTCCTCTACAACTTTTATATGTACAATTTATTGATAATATCGAAAGGGGGCAATATAATTGACAATAAACATTATTAGACATCAATGTATGGCCTTTTTTTTATCGTAAAACGTTTTCATTCACAGCTATCAAAAAATACTTCCAATAAAAGTTGTAGACAATATTTTTTTCTAAAAAACTAAGAAAAAAAATCGAAAATCCGACCAATGGGAGCCGAGATATCGAGGATTACCTGTTTTTCAAGATGGCGGCCGATGCACAAGGAAATTTTGTTGGATTTCGGTGTTTTTAGGCATCTCAGATGACCCTCTACTTGTCCTAAAAAATTTGGCAAGTCAATCCGTTTTGTAGATATTAGCTACTTTTCAGTCTAATTTGACTGGCCTACTAAAATTTATCCTTACTCATTAACCTATTTCGCCGCGCGTGTCGTTTTTGATTCCTTTTTTGTGTTTGACTCTGAATTTGTATTTTTATTGTTTGCTTTCGCAAGATTTGTTAAGTTGATAAGAAATTGCCGCTTTGGCTGACTCTAAGATTTATTTTGAAAGATATTTCAATGAAATGCCGCTTTGGCCAAGACTTGAATCTTTTCTTTGCTTTTTCAATTTACTGCCGCTTTTGGCTTTTGCTAAATTGTTATTTTGAACTTCTGAATTTACGAGAATTGAATTTAGTGAAGAAAGATAATTTTTATGAAGAAAGTGAATTTACGAAAAACGTTATTGCGAGTCGGCTGGCCGCTTTGGCACGATTCCGCTCTTTTCTGATTACTAGCGAGTCACACTGCCGCTTTGGCTAGTGTGCTCTTAGAGAGATTATCTAATTGTGAGTCGCAAAGGCCGCTTTGGCTCAAATACGCTGATGAGCGTGGCGTCGCCTGGGTTTATATGGGTAGTTCCAAGATATTGCGTCCCAACTCCTAACATTCATGGCAAAGCAAAAAAACTAATATTACGGTCAACTTCATATGTACTGGAATATTAACAGTCTCCTCATGATGCCTACGAAAGGGCTAGTCACTTTAATTATCTTTAATGACTTTTAAAAGTGCCAGGGGAGAGACACTGGCCAGGGGAGAGATTTGGTGTGCAGGGTAGAGATTTACTGACAAAGGAGAGACTATTGCTCATGAATTCAATAAAATAAAAGACTCCGAAATAAATAATTAAGAGATAGAGATAAATATAGATAATAAAAAAATAGATGATAAAAAATAAATAAATAAATAAATAAATAAATAAATAATTAAGGGTACAGATTTACAGACAGGGGAGAGACTATTTCTCATGAAATGAATAAAATAAAAGACTCCAAAATAATAATTTAGCTATTATCTACTTTTTTAAAATTCCCAAGTTGATTGGAGAACAAATTTTTTTTTGATACGCCTTTTTGGTTCTGCAGAGTCAAAAGGGCGTATCTCAAGAGATACGCCCTTTTGGCTTTAGTGACGCGATATCTCCCCTTGTCATTCTGTATCTCATTGTCATGCCAGGGAAGAAATGCCAGGGGAGAGATGCCAGGGGAGAGATGTTTTTGCAGAAAATTCTCAATAGTATAGAGATAAATTATGATTTCAATTTTAAACTTGAACAGGGTGACTATTGCACATATTATAATAGATTTGGCCTAAAACTAAAACAAATAGATAACTAATTGCGACATACAACCTACCAGGGTAGATACGAGGATCACTTTACTCCGACCCAAACACTACAGTTTTTCCACGTTAACTGAACAACGGAGGAGTATTAGGCATTTACTCGCCACGTTTTGCCTACTTTGTGCCGAACTCTTGACAGGCTGATAGAGTATGAATGACCAAGCTCATCGTATTAGTTAGAAATTCTCGCCATAAAAATGCCAGGGGAGGAGACGTCAAAGGTGTGGGACAAAATGGAATACGAAATATTTTGAAAAATAATAATACGGAATCTATTTCATTACTGAAATATCATTATACGTTTATACAGCTATAAGAAAGTCCACTTTTTTTCTCAATTTATTGGAAAAGTTACCAAATATTGCTACCGGAATCAACAAATTTGTTGAAGGGACGTGCCAGGGTAGAGACAATTTTGATGTTTGAATTCAATTTTCTCGAATTCTGAAAATATTTTACATTCAAAATTCAGTGCGCCGTATAAAACACAGTTACCGTTACAACTATGGTCATTCTAAAATGTATTATTCCGCAATCTTCACTATTTTTTTTTAAAAAGACACCAATAGACGCAATATCTTGGAACTACCCATATAGTCGCCGCGCGGACCAAGATGTTTGGTGTCCTCGAGTGGGGGGTGTGGTGACGTATGTACGTGTGCGCTAGCGTGTGTTGGCTAAACGCACACGTTACAATATATAAAATTGAAAGTCAATTTACTTTCAATAAAAGAGAATGCTCAAATTCAATGGGATATGGCAATTTTTCATTGCAGTCATTCGAATGTCAAGTCCTCTACATTTCAGATTTTTCCATCGAGCCGTTTCCAAGATCATCGCGCGGATTTGTGGGAGAGACCGACGGACAAAGCGACATGTTTCTACAAACCTGTTTTTCGGATTGTGCGGTATTCAAATCAATTCGTAGATAAAAAAAAAAAAAAATGGAAAAGTGGTTGAGGAATATTTCCACAATTTTCGATTTATGGTCATCAAATTGCTCGCAAAGAATTTTCTAACGAACGCGTTTTTCATCCACCTCAAGACAATACAACATGTAGCTGAAGATTTAAATCTATTCTCCCCAAATTGGACCCAGGTTAGATATTATTATTAGTCGTAGGCTTATATTACTCTCTTTTTAAGTTTCATCATCTAAAATAAAATGAGATGAAAATTGACTTTGCGACATCCTAAATCGTATGTAACATCATTCGAAGGCGATTTTTTCATGCAATTAAACTATTAATTCAAATTTCCCGTGCGTATTGCCAACTTAAAATTACGAAAGAAAAAATCGCTTATGAAACATCACTTTTTTCAAATCGAAGCCGTAACAACACGTTCTTCCTCTCACTCGACGATAAATACTTTTTTTTTGTTGATACTTCCGAATCAAATATAACGTTTGTTAGAGTTCAAACCAATTACTGTATTCTGTATTCAGTACGTTTCTGTATTAAAAGATATTTTTCGACTAGCAGAATCTATAAATCTGAAATCGCCGAATGATTTTAAAAAACGGCTAGCCCAAAAGGATTTTGGATTGAGATAATGGGCATGAAAGATTAACCCTTCAGTAACCGCGCTATGAGATTTTTACTCATGCTCGGTTTCAATCGCAATTATTTATTCAAATTCAAATGGAAAGGCCACTTGAAATTTTGTTTACCTTCCGCAAATTTTATACTCTTTCCAACTGCACAATAAAAAATTACTGATTTTGATTATAAATAAGAAAAAAAAAATTTTTTCTCGAGGACATGAGATTTTTTCTCATGGCGAGAGTATTAATGGATGAGAAATTTCACTGTTCGTCTGTACTCGGCGTCGTTCGGATGATTCCGTTGGACGGTAGCGGCCATGTTTGTTTACATATGCACACAAATCTACTTGTCAGCGAAAAAGAATGTGAGTAGTTTTGTTATTTATTTATAATAAACTATTGATTCGTAGAAAATAAAATATATTATTTAAAATAATTATTTAAAATTGATTAAAAAAAGTCAGTATTTATTTCAGTAATATACATCATAATTGAATTTTCACGAAAAAATAAATGATTGGTTACGTTTTGGTTAGATTTTTGCCCAAGATATAATATAATAATTATTGAATAATCAACGATTCGTTAAATGAAGTGAAATTTTGACGACTAGTTTTGCTTTCATCACGTTGTTGATAATGGTTTTACTGTTTTATGGAAAATGTGTATTAAAAAAATGAAAACAATTATATTAATCGACAGTGCTGTCAATTATTTATTTATATTATTTTTTGCAGAAATTGAAATGAAGAAAAAGTTGTCAAGGGCTGAACCTAATTGGTTGCAAACTAAAGAAGATGTTGACGATGAAGATTATGGTTCGGGCAGTGACACAGATAATGAATCTAATCTCCAAATTGATAATACAAGTACAACAGAGTCTGATTCATTCAGTGACAGCAAATCAGCCACCGAAGGCTCTGAATCTGCTGATGATGACAAGAACAACTCGGAGGATGATGACAGGGATGAAAATGGAAACGTCTTACTCGGTAAAGATAAAATAACTGAATGGTTCAAAAATCCACCTAATCAAAAGAAGAGAACAGCGAAGCATAATATTGTTATTCGTTTGCCGAATGTCAAAAGAAGTGCTCAATCCGCAAAAACTCCGTTGGAGTGCTGGAAATTATTTTTTCCTGATTCCTGCATTCAAAAAATAGTGATGAATACTAACATTTATCTTGAAAAATTACGACCTAATTACAATAAGGAGTCCATAGTTCGTCCAACGAGTATTGAGGAGTTGCAGGCTTTCCTTGGGTTACTCTATTTGCTGGGTTTATACAAAGCTGCCCATCTTAATTTGCAAGAATATTGGACGACTGACGGCAGTGCTCCAGATTGTTTTCGAGCAGTCATGAGTTTAAACCGGTTCCGTGCTCTTATGACGGCGATAAGATTCGATAATCACATCGATCGAGAAGAACGAAAGAAGTTAGATAACCTCGCACCTATTCGAGAATTTTCGACTGATTTTATACAAAGGTGTCGAGAGAGCTACTCACCTGGATCTTACACAACTATTGATGAAATGCTAGAAGCGTTCAAAGGACGTTGTAAATTTCGTCAGTACATACCTAATAAGCCAGCGAAGTATGGAATAAAGATTTATTCATTAGTCGATTCAAAAACCTTTTACACGCTTAACATGGAAATATATTGCGGCAAACAACCTCCAGGTCCGTATGAACAATCTAATACAGCACATGATTTGGTTAAAAGATTAATTTCACCGATCTCGAACACGGGCAGACATGTCACTTGTGATAATTTCTTTACTTCGATACCATTGGCTGAGGATTTGTTAGATCATCATCGAACTACTCTCGTGGGAACAATCAGAAAAAATAAGAAGGAATTACCTCCAGAAATGATAAATATCAAAAGTAGAAACTTATGCAGCACTGAGTTCATTTTTAATGACAAGTGCACTGTCGTTTCGTACGTACCAAAATAAAAATAAAAATGTTTTACTTTTGTCAACTCTCCACTCATCAGCTGACATTGACCAAGATACAGGATTTAAGTTAAAACCCGAAATTTTAACTTTCTATAATAAGACGAAGGGAGGTGTTGATGTAGTTGATGAGTTAAAGGCCAATTACTCGGTGGCTCGTGAAACAAAAAGGTGGCCAATGGTCATTTTTAATTCATTTGTTAATATTGCTGGCATTAATTCTCAAATTATTTGGTCCCAAAATACTCAAATGAAATCAACTCGACGCCTATACTTGCGAGAACTAAGTAACCAATTGATTCAGCCTCATTTGTTGATTCGGAGTCAAATACCAACTTTATCGTTGGAATTAAAAAACATTATCCATAAAGTGGGTAAAATACCAGTAAAAGTTATAAAAACGAGCAGTCCTTCAAGACAATTGTGCCGATTTTGCCCTCGTCAAAAGAATATTTATTCTAAAAAAACCTGTTCTGTGTGCGACATATCTATATGCCCTAGGCATTCAACTTTACTTTGCCCTCAATGTAAGACATTGATTAGTAGGGATGAAGAATGATTATTGGTCCTCGGAATGCAAAAATTTCAATGTCATTTTTAAAATTATTGACAAATATTTATTTGTTTGAATATAACTGATTTATTTTTAATATTCATCTAAAATTACGTGACTACTGTAAAATGTCTAGTCATTGTGCAATGTAACTCTTAAGTTTTAGAACATAAATATTTTGTATTGAAACGTAGTTTTTATGGGATATACGTACTAATTTTAATTTTAAATTTAAGAATTTCATAATAAAAATCAAACTGTCAGAAATAATTGAATTCTTTTGTTGATTTATTTATTGAATTTTATTCAATTAAGATGCTTAGCCTTTAATCGTAATCACTATGAATCTAGAAGATATCATTCTTCGTTTATATTTTAAAAAAATAGTAAATAAGTAAAAATTATTTACTTGAAAATAAATATATGTCTTTTATTTTTTATAACTTATTTTATTTTTTCTAATATTTTAAAAGTTAATTGATTTTTTTAAATATTTTAAAAGTTTATAAATTTACTAGATTCACTGTCATTAATTATAAGTTGCAAAATTATTTTATTGTTATAAATAATGAAAATCCATTACGATTTCTATGAAGAAAATACTTTAATAACCGCGATGCGCATGCGCAGAAGCCGTGAGATTTTCTCTCATGGCGAGAGTAAAGAAGGTGAGCGGCATAACGTGGTTACTGAAGGGTTAATAAACCTCGTTTGATTTGAATGTTTGATTCTGTATAAAATGAAAAATTTCATGGAAAATAGCAAGCTGTTTTTTGACAAAATGCATGTAATCAATTTTAATTGCATTTACTTAATAACACTGTCTCTTTCAAAATACTCTCTGATATCACACTACAGGTCAAAGTTACATAGGAAAACGTCACCATCCACTTGGCGGAACGTCCGAGTTATAAATGAAATCATTCGGTTCTCTCTTCGCGCCACCGCACTGCGGGTGACGTGGGATGATCAAAAAATGAATCCCACACCAAAACACCTCCCAGGATGCGGCAAATTGCAAGCACAGTTTCAGGTGAATATCTCAACACCGATCAAAGTTACAGAGGAAAATGCCCTCGTCAATTCGGCGTGCCACTTCAAGTAAAAAAACTCATTCGGTTTTCTCTTCGCGCCGCGACACTGCGGGCGACGTAGGACAATCAAAAAATGAATCTCGCCGCAAAATACCTGCCAGGATGCGGCAAATTTGAGGCACAGTTTCAGGTCAATATCTCAACACAGATCAAAGTTACAGAGGAAAATGCCCCCGTCAAATCGGCGTGCCACGTAGGGTATAAAAAATATTGATAAAATTTTTTTACTCTCTATTATAATTTTTTTTTCACACCATGTGAACATAAGAAACAAGCCGAACCAAATTAGTGCACATAAATGCAAGTGTCTCTAACTGAAGTAAGATTCTTCCTCTATTCGAGCGTGTAAACCTCAGAGAGACCGAAAATAACCGAAAAGAACATTCTAAACAATTTCAAGTAAAAATTCCCTCGGCCCGGGTCGTTTACTTGAAATCGTTCAGAATGTTCTTTTCGGTTTTTTTTTGTCTCTCTTCGGAATTGGAATATGGCTCGCCAGTTCCGGCAAAAAAGCGGCAAATTATGGAACAAGTTACTTGGATTTTGTACAAATATCTTATGTTTGTTATTGAGACGTGTACGCGCTAAATTTCTGCTCAAATTAGCACAACCTTCGTTATTTTCCAAAATTTTTGAAACGGCAAATTTTCGGTTTCCACGGCAATTTTACGGCAAATCTGCGGCAAATTACGCAATTGTCCAGATTTCGATTATACAACATGGCGACGCTAAATTAATGTACGTTATTCACGTATGTCGCTATCTCGTAGTGTTTTTGTCATGCTGCCCACAATTATTAGTGTCATTCAAAACAGTAAAATGATTGGTCTATATGGTCATCCGCAGATTGTGTACATACCATTTCTTCCTGGCAGCAAGATTAATACAACTAAGATTAGATGTTGTTAGTATGGACACTTTTACTAATGATAGATAATGATTCGGATTACTTACAGGGCGTTGGGTTTTGTCAGGGGATCTCATGGCTGATCTGTGCGGTGCTAATGTAGCATCCCAAGCAGACGGCGTGAATTCTACATCTTCTTCATCTCCCTCCCCTTCGCCTTCCGCGTTCTCGTCGTCAATTTCCGCTTCTTCTTTGATTCCATCTATTCCTAAATTATTGTGAAACTAAAAACAAAAAGTAAGTTCTTTTGTGATAAAGGCAGTCAACAATCCAAGTTTTGTAGATCATAAGTGATGAATTCTATTATTCTGCAATTGATCTGTTGATTTAAATATTTACTATGTATTTTTTTTTTTTAATATTTCTCTTTTCTAGCAAGCAATGAGCTGTTAATGTCTGCCTAGTCACAAAACTCTAGAGGACCGATTACTTTGCAAAAATACGGTAATTAATTTTCTCGCTTTGAACAGTTTCAGTTTTTAATTGGAATTTTTTTATTTGTTTCTCGAAAAAAAAAATATTTTTCATACTATACACTTTCTCTAATATTCGTTGATTCAGTGATTGATGAAATCGTATGGAAACAACGTATGACATTGAATTTTCACGTTATTTCTTGACTCATATTTTGAATGAAAACGTATATTAATGAGATTTTGCGTGATTTTTATTACCTGGTCCATCGCGTCTGATCGTGTACATCTGGGTGACATCCTCTCTCCTTCCTGATAAGAAATGTTTCTGTCAACATCGTTGGTAGTGGTAATAGGCGACTTACCTAATTTATTTATATCACATGCTTCCGCGAAAAAACAATTCTTTTCATTCATATAGAGTGATTAAAAGGATCAACACTAAAAGAAATTTGTCTTAGTGAATGTAAAGAATGATATAAAATTGATCAGTTTGAGCGCAAACTTCGATCGCGGGATCGACATTATAAGGTACCACGTCATGCATCGTTGTATCTGCTGTCAAACACTGTTACTGGCTTACCGGGCCAGTTTTGGCTCATCATGCGCCGGTAATTCAAACCAAGCGTTTTTGCAAAACAATTTCATACCGGTTTTTAACTTATTCATTCAAAAGCCAGCCATAATTAATTTTACTTATCAATTGATTTTTCACCAATTCTCACCACCGGATTCACATAAAAAAAATATGCAACTGCTTTATCGATAAGTTATGTGAGACGAAGTAAAAGACAGCTGATAAAAATCACATACCTTCCAAACGAACTCTCCGGAACTCGAGCTATTGTCCTCGTCCTGACTATCCCAGTCGTGTTTCGTTGTAAAACTTGTTGACATGAGATCATCTTGAAGCGGAAGAGGAAAGGATAAAGACAACTGTTGCCATTTTAACTCATCTTCGGGACTTGGTAACGGTGCGCTACCCCCCATTACGCCACGCAATTGTTTTGCAGCTTCTTGCATTGAGTCAGGCATAGCAATTCTATAATCGAAATTTTCATCATCAGACATATCAACGTTAGATGTGTCCTGATCCTCCTTTTCTACTTCCGTAAACGGATCTCTATCTCCCTCTAGAATAACAGCTTCATTTGTTGCAACATCGACTAATAATAGATCTTCATCGGCATCGTCGTTCGGACTTCCCGAATGTTTCGATTCAAGAGATTCTTCGTACGAGTCTTTAGAAGCTAAAGATTCTGACGTAATAATACTGAATGTTTCGCGCTCCTCTAAGATGGGACTAAGCGGTGTGTTGTATACATTGTATCGAATTGAAATATCAATGACGCCGCTACCTTGTTCAACTTGTGATTCTTCATCATTCCATGGCTCATGATCCATAATATTCATTTTTTCTTCTCCTGAAAGATCTCGGACATGACATGGTTCTGGAACTTCTTCAACGGCCATTTGAGCATGGGGTAATTTTTCACTCAATTCTTTTCGTATAGCAACTACATATTCTTCATCCAGGCCAAAAGAGATGTAAGAGTTATCACTGTGAAGGCTCTCCGTTGATCCATTCCCTTCCTTATCAGCTACATATTCTAAATCTTCCGTAGCTGTGCAAGCTTTGCCGTCAAAGTTGTTGAAGGCCTCCGATTGGTGGTCCACTACAGTATGTTCACATATTATACTGGTTCGCAGAATATCATTTGAATCCGAGGATTCCAAACATTTCTGCACTCCAGTCGGCTTTTCCGTGCTCAAGTTATGACATTCGAGTTTTTGAACATCTGAAGCTAAGCTGTCGATGTTATCTTCCACATCAGCGTTTGTATCAGAATTCGAGTGAAGTAGTTGTAGCGAATCTTTTTCACGTCGGTGTAAGTACCACCCGTCACTGTCACCTAAGCTTCTAGGCTCAATGGATTCCGTATACTCGTCAGACCTTGGATCATCTAAATCGGTAACTTTTCTTTCAATAGAATCAGGTGAAAGCAATTCTTCCATATCGTCCAAATCAATGAAATTACCAGGTGATTCTGCATCGAGTATTGCATCTAATTCAGAAATCACGTGTAAATGTTCTTCTTCCGTTACCAGTAAACATGAATGAAGAGGATGCGTTAAGGCAGCTGGACTTTCTTCTTCTTCGCAAGATTCTTTATCACGAAAACCTGAGTCAGAACTACGCTCGTCATCTGGAGTAGAAAATCGTTTGGCATCTTCTACGCTTCCAGTCATATCGGGCCCTCCAACTTTATTTCCCATGTCTAATTCTTTTCCATTCGTCGAATTATTCTCAAAATCTTCAGTTGGACACGCACTAGGGGATAAGGTATTTTGTTCAGAAGCAATGCTTACAAGAATTTGGGGACTCGGGTCGTTAATAAATTCATTGCTCTCATGCATTCCACTATCTTGTAGAGGCACTGCTGTCAGTAGATTCGCATCTAATGACATATGTGAAATAATTTCTGGAGATACATTATCTCTCTGAAGGGGTTCTTCTACTGCAATTATCTTCTCTTCGACGCCTGCAGTTACCTCTAATTCCTTAAGATCTCTTGACGATGCTAGGTTCTGTAGGATCTTACTGTCAGAGTTGTTCACATTCGTGTTCTTGATGTTAGATTTGCTGGGATATGATTGAAAGGTAGAAGAGTTCACCGATTGCAATATCAATACTGGATCAATTTTTACTCGTTCTATATTATTGGAATACTTTATTGCAGAATTGTTGCTATCTATAGTACATTGTTCGGCCTCGTTAGTCTCCTTATTTTTATCATTAGAATTGCATTCGAATATTATATCACAACAATTATTAGAGAGGGCTTGTCTTGCTTTGTGTTCGTTATCTATCATGTAGCGATCCTCATTACTTGTGAGAAAATCGACCGCAGGATTAGTGTCGTCTTCCGATTTTTCTGTTCTACTAATATCTAATATTTGAGATTGCTCTGATGCACTGCTTGCATCGGGAACTAACCTCAGCAAATGTGGGAATGGATTTAACTTCGGCACAAGCCTTAAGATATGCTCTTCAGGATGTATGACCATGTCTTGATTGCCAAAATCTGAGGATTGTGTTGACGAATGTGTAAATATATCGGACTTGTCAGGAGAGAGCTTGAGTTCTTCTGAGATCTCATTCGTCCTGTGTGAATCTTCTGCCATACATAGATCATCACAATCACCGGATTTTTGGGGTATTTCAGAAGTCGGGCATTTGTTCTTCGATTTGCTATTTAATTGGATAACTGGGGACGATAGCCTCAACATTGGCCTTCGTTCGACATCGGTTGTTAATGTCAGGACATTGGTCGTGTCGGAATTATCACAGGTAACCACAGGTTTACAAATTGATGTATCCTCTAAACTAGAATGATTGAATAGTTGCGTTTGCATGGGGTTACGCAGTTTTTTCAAAGCTTCAGTAAATTCGTCCGCAAGAACAGTACTTTTCAGATTGCTGTCACTTCCAGCAGAAGTCAGCCTTTTCTTAGGCTGTTCTGGTCCCGGTATACCAATAGACCAGTCAGCATCAGAGTCAGAATCTATGTGAACGAGAACCATTAGGTCCGCAACAGACTTCGATTTCTGTCTAACTTTTTCCGTATAAGCTCCGCGTTTTACACGATCCAACCAACTCTCCTCTTCAGTTTCCGAATCGGATTCCCGTATGGTATTATTAGGTTTGATTCCCGGAACATTTTTAACGGGTTCTTCAGGTCCCAAACGAAAAGATGTTGATAAAACTTTGTCATTATTATTCGTTAATTCAAGACTATCTGATAAGTGTGGACTAATCCAACCGTCGGAATCAATACTGCCATGTAAATTAAAAAGGCTAGCGCTTTTTCCCTGCTGTTGCAGTGTGTTTGGTCTTAGGGTTTCCCATCGCAGCTCAAAGTCTCGAGCTTCAAGTACTTGACGAACTTGATCCAAGCCTGGACGCATGTTGTGGTCTATGGTCCAACATGAACGCATCACATGGTAAAAATTCTGTGGGCAGTTTTCCGGGCATTTTAAAAGCAACTCGGAGCAATTTGTTTGGGATACCGATTGATTGGCAGTATCTGCAGAGGATAGCACTGCCTGAATTACTTCTTCGTCGCATAGGCTATCGTACGGTCTTTTACCCCATGTAACTATTTCCCACAGAACGACCGCGTAACTCCAAAGGTTTGCCTTTACAGTAATTTCAAGGGTCTCAATGGTGGTGTCGGTACAATTCAAGCTCTCTGGGGCTGCCCACCGAATTGGCAATGCCCGATCACCAACAACATAATAATCGACTGGATACTTTTCAATACTAGTTCCATAGTCGCCTAGTTTAATCGACAGGTCAGATGCAACAAGGCAATTTCGTGCTGCAAGATCTGTATGGGTAAGTCCATGAGCATGCATGTGTTCAAGTCCTGAGGCAACTTCTATGGCCATTCTTTTAGGAATATCTCCACGCAATAGTGCTTCTCTTGTCTCAGAGTCGCAGTTGGATCTCAAAAACCCTTTAAGATCTCCGTGGGGACACGATTCGAACAAAAGTAGATATGGGTCGGTCTCAAGGCAGGAGCCTAACAATGATAAGATATTTCGATGTCGTAACTTTAAATAAGGTGTTGCTTCCCGAAGGAACCACGATTTTTCTTGGCTTGTCGCTTCTTCCGTGAGGATTCTAACAATAACACCTTTGTTTTGTACAAAATTTTCCGTGCTGTTACTACTTTCCAAGTCCACCCGCCCTTCGACAACTTTACCAAACCAGCCATGTCCAATCTCTCTTAAGTATTTTAATTTCTCTCTAGGTATATGACTAGAGGAGTCAAACCATTCATTGCACAGATCAACTGGCACTGACCAGTTTTGATCTAAGGTTAGAGGAGCAAAATGTGGTAGTTTCGGTTTTGGAGTAGAATAATTGTTGGCTGGAGAAGCCAGACAATCAAGAGGTAAAGGTTCAAAAGAAATACGTTCCAGTCTTGATCCTGTCCGGGGTACTTCTAGCTCTAGACCGCTTACGGGATTTTCAAATGTCAGATCGTAGCCAGATGTATGCCCATCCTTGAATTCCTACAACAATATTACAGTTTCTACATTATAGCTATTCATCAATTCATAGCAATTGAACAGCATTCGTTACTACTGCTCAGTAGCAGTCATTTTTTTAACCCTATATGGGTAGACATTTAAGGTACACTATACTCATGCTGCATAGACTGTGAACTGATATAATATATGTTAGCATGATCTTGCTATCCTGTCTGCAGTATAAATAATGTTTAAAGACAATATCCATATTTTAGTTAGACAATAAGGAACAGATTGATGTGTACGGGACTCAGATTAAATGCATCCAAGTTAGTGAAATAATCGTTTGAAGAATGTATTGCATGAAAAACAATCAAATTTTCTACGAGTTCCGTTGGGTAATGAACTACCGCTATTCCTACCTATGTGAGGTTAATAATTTATGAAGGTGGTCCCGAATTCTGATATTAGCAGGTAGCTGAATGAAATCCTTGTGTACAACATGTCTGAAATTGACGTAAAGTACCTGCGTTGGTGAGAATCGATAACCCAATATAAAAACTTTAGTGGCCCTTTGGAGTATTTAGTACTCGAGGGAGCACTGCAGCTCTATATTTTGGGAACAAATTAAGGCTGCCTGAGGGGGTGGTATGGTAGGGGTAACGGCACACACACATGTACACACCTATGAATGAATTGCGCACGCTAAATTCTCGCGAATGAAGAATTGTTTCGACAATCTGATGATGTATAAGAAATGTTCCTTGATTAAAATTGTTGGGTGCAATAGCGGAGGTTAGCCATGAATGAGCCTGAAGCTGTAATAAAATATTATTAAAATTTGGTCATAACAGCTGATACACGGATACATGCACTGACACAATAAATATGGCCGCCGCGTCAGAAGCATGAAATCATATTTTGACAATGTAATGATTTTTCGCACCCGCTGGTTACCGAGAACTATTTCACCCACAACAGTATTACTGCTGGAATAGTTCAATCATGATCCCAAGTTAAAAAGCCATCTGGATTCTGAGAATTCAGCGTGCGCGCAGATGACAACGAGCTCTGTGCGAGGACCCATAGCTGGCAAAAATCGTCCGAGGGCCCCGTTCATCTCACTCACACGATCCCATACATTTATATCAAATACAAAACATATACGAATACAGAGGGATAGCCAGTTTCAGTATTTCAAAGTGTAAGTCGAACAATTGTTATCGATAAGTAAGAACTTAAATTTAATAATCAAAAGTACCACATGTTTCTATAAACTCGGCCCTGCAAATATAGTTTGAAAATGTGCCGTTATCCCCACCATGGCAGTCCCTCGGACAGCCTTAAAACAGAAAGCGACAGATGTCAAACGTGTCCATCACCATCCACCAATTATTTAGCGTGATAAAAAAGAGGTTCAAATTTGTAGTACTTCATCTTACTTAAATGTTACAACAGCTAACGATAAGCATAAGACAGGTGAGCCATGCCCTGCTAGTAGTAAAATGCTCTACGGGCAACTCATGGACCCTAGATATGTATATTAGGGTATCTGAAAAAAATGACATTCTATTCTTTCAACTTCCATCACTCTAAATATTAGTTTTTGTCACAAAAGAGAATCTTTCCACAAGATAAGTCCTATATTTCAACTCTAAGAGCTGGAGCAAGCTATTTTTCTACGTATATTTAACTTTTTAGGCACGATTGCATAGTGGAGTGCTATTAGATTGGTCATCGCGAAGAACGTCGGAATAAAACAAAATAGTACATTACGATACAAGTGCAGTAAAACTTTTTCTGACAAGTGTGAGGTTCCAGCATGTATACAAATGTGTGTGTGTGTATGTGTGTGTGTGTGTGTGTGTGTGTACACCGAGAATTTTGTATCCTGAATTGCGGGAGAACGACTTGATTGGTTCGAATGAAATTTGAAGGAAGGGTGGGGAAGATCAAGTGTTTGGTGGAGGTGATTCACGAAACTTTCAGAGATCTTACCACTGCCGTTTACAAAGTGGTGAGTTTTTTAGCATTTGGATAATTATTACGTGTATCCTGAATTATGGAAAAACAACTGGAGCGATGATGGTTTGAATGATATTTGAAAAGAAAATCAAGTGTTCGATGGCGATGATCCATAAAACTTTCAAAGATTGTACATACCACTAGCCGTTAAGAAATGGCGAGGATTCGACATTGCTATATTTTATCAGAATTTTTTACGGGTAGTATGATAAACAACTAAAAGAATGTTCGTACAAAAAATAAGCCTGCGGCCGTGTCTGTTGCAATGAAGCGGAACTTTTTCGTTTAAACTGCTGGTTAATGCCTACACTTTCGCCCACGCCCGATATTTTTGACACTCACTCAACATGGATTTTCAGGTCACTGACGCCTGATTTGAAGTTGAAATATATAAATTTACAATGGTGGGTCTGATATTTCAAATCTGAAATACAAAAATATTGCTGAATTCATATGGATGGAGACTGAACGCCCTGAGTATCAATTTTCACGCCACTCAGCCTATATGAATTCTCGCATCCTGACTTCAGATTGAAAATAAGTGACCCCAAAAGCCGCCAAGTACTAATTTCGATGTATGTTAATCGGTCTGACTTTCATTATTTGTTTCCGCTATAATTCGTCCATCATTTCGAATTTTTGTATTCTGACTTCAAATCCACAATGAATAGCCCAAAAAATTGCTTCTGAGTGAGTTTCAAAGAAGTTGCAGGTACGGGAGAGTGCAAGCTACAAAAAATTGAATAAATAATGTAAGAGAATTACTCGCGCCACTTCTCACAGATATTATAGAACTCCGTTTGTAGAAGGATAGATTTTGTGCCAATAACTAACGTTTAGAGTGATGGGGATAACAATTTAAAAAGTCAATTTTTTTCAGATATTAACTATATATTATCATTGCCAACTGTCAATAGTAGATACAGTTTTATACTGTTGGTATTTATTGTGAAGCTATTAACACAGGCTTCTCGTTTTTCTCAAACTTTACTACCATCTCAACTTGCTTTACTATTAGTCTTGGCCTAAGTACCCATTCCGCATGCACATGCAGGATTTCAGTGCCCAACTTCTCATGTTGTCAGTTTCACAGATATCGAAATTTTCTGTCGGATTTTTGAGATAAAACATTAAACTGGAGTGTACGTCTTCTTAGGGTTCGAAAACTCGCATCTGTTTACCAGAATATAAGTCACTACTATCGGGCCACTAAATCTATAGACGCGTGGTTTAGAATCCTCTTCGAATAGCTCTCCGTGGAAAAATCGTATATCGTGCAATAGAGTTTCTGAAACTGTAGAGCTTACCTCGTTGAGGTAGAAGTGTATTACTGCCTAATTGTTGTAAAAAATTCGAAACCGGAAATATCGTCACATAGGGGAGAGTGGCCCAAAGCGAGTAGGTCGCCCAAAGCGGGTAGGCATTCGTATGCCGCCGCATAGTGCGCAAGCGCGAATATGTATATATGCCGTGATTACCCGAACCCTCCCGAGTTTCAATCGGCCCGAACGATGTATCTGCCTAGCGCCACGGCGGAACTAGACTTAGAATAAAATAATTGTCGAGTTTATTAAAAAAACCGAAGGTATGTAACTTATGACTGTTCTCAAACCAGCCTATTTTTTTTTATTGCCAATATTACTATATTATTCTGATATCATAAACCTATAAAATACGATGGTAATTCCGAATTTTTTAACTTGTTTATTTGATGTTATTATTCTTCGACTAAAAAATGCGCTTTCGGGCAAAGCGGGTATCTACTCGCTTTGCCCTGATATATTTTGATACTCATTTTTTCGCATTTTGTTATAGATGGTTAATAAATATAAGAGGAAGGCAAATCAAGCGGCCTGGTGTGAAGAGGCAATGCAAAATGCAATGAAAGAATCCGAAACAACTCCAGTTTCTGCAGCGGCAAAGAAGTACGGTATTCCCCTTGCCACGCTTCAAAGACATCTAAAAAAAGGAAGCTGCAGCAAAAATCTTGGACGTCATCGAAGAGTTCTTAATGACGTTCAAGAAGCTGAGTTACTTGAATACATATTTCAGGTCGATGACCTTTTTTATGGCCTGACTAAAAATGAATTTTTAAAACTAGTCTATCAATATGCTGAGCGTAATAATATCGCTCATCCTTTTAAAGATGGCTGTGCTGGAAAAGACTGGTACTTAGGTTTTAAAAAGCGTAATCCAGATTTGGTTGTTAGACAACCCGAACCAACATCAATTGCAAGAGCCCGAGGTTTTAACAGGCCTCAAGTTTATCGATTTTACGATTTACTGGAGAAAGAGATCGATAAGCATGGCATTGATGCGCCTAGAACATATAATATGGATGAAACTGGCGTTCATGCATCAAGTAGTAAGCTTCCGAAAATTTTGTCAAAATCTGGTAAAAAGCAGGTGGGTGTGATTTCCAGTACGGAGAGAGGTAAATTGACTACTGTCATCTGTTGATGTAACGCGGCTGGATCTTTCATACCTCCATTCTTCATTTACGGCAGAAAGAGAATGATAGGTAGATTGTTAGATGGAGCGCCACCTGGTTCCTCTGCCACGTGCACTGATAATGGATGGATAAATGGACCAAAATTCTTAGAGTGGCTCCAACATTTTGTTGAGATGACTCGGCCAACTCCCGAAAAAAAAGTAATCTTAATCTTAGATAACCATGAATCTCACAAATTTGTTGAAGCTCTGGAATATGCCAGAAAAAATAATGTGATTTTCGTATCGCTGCCTCCTCATACGACACACCGTATTCAACCCCTGGATGGTTGCGTTTATGGACCGTTGAAAACCTACTTTGAGCAAGAAGTTTCTACTTTTCAACGAAGCCATGTGGGTCGGATCATTTCTCAATATGATGTGGCTTCACTAGTTGGACAAGCGTATTTAAAAGCAGCTACGACACAAAACGCTGTCCAGGGATTTAAGTCTGCAGGAATATGGCCCACAGATCGGAATATATTTACGGATGCCGATTTCTTGCCATCTACTCTGACAGACAGACCTCAAGTTGTTGAAAATATCAACGATGATACATCACAGACCCAATCTACTGGTGCTGGTCGTTTTACCTCTAATAATTTTGATGGCACTGTTTCTCCACCTGTTATCGTAAATGTTGGTGAAAACATCAATTTACCCATGGAAACTTCGTATGATTCAGCTTTTGAAAATGCAGCCTCATGTTCTATGACAATTAATGAACATTCACTTCGATCGGTAGATGCCCCATTGACACCTCATGTAATGCCTTTAGATATTCGACCGCTACCAAAACCTGGTCCAAATAAAACTAATCGTAAACGTAAATGTCAGAGAGCTGAAGTCTTGACTAGTTCTCCGTTCAAAAATATGCAAATGGAAAAAGAAGAGAAAAAAAAGCGTGTTAGTACCAAAGCTGCTGCAAAAAAGAATTCGAAAGATCTTCCTTCTACAAGTAAAACTGGCAAAACTATAAAGAAGAGGGTATTGAAGAAAAAAATTGAGAAAGCATATTTTTGTCTTGTTTGTGGTGGGTCTTATGAGGACCCACCTTTACAAGATTGGATCGAATGTGGAGATTGTAGAGAGTGGGCTCATGAAACTTGCACCAATTATTCAGGAAGAGGGTCTTATTTTTGTGATTTATGTCAAGAATAAGACTTAATAAGTTGAGACTTCTTTGAAATAAGTATAAATGTTAAATTAGTTAAGTATAACTTGAAATGTTATTTTTCTATAATGACAGTTAATTAGTCTGACGATTTAATGATTTATTATTTTTTTATTTTATCGATAAATATATCAAATGTGACTAAATTTTAATGAGATAAGTATAATTTAAAAAGATTTGTTAAGTTTGTAATAATTACCCGCTTTGCCCGAGTGGCTTACCCGCTTTAGGCCCCCTATAAGGGCAAAGCGGGTTTTCGCGGAGTTCTGAATTTTTAAAAATAAACAATTACTTTGTAAAAAATGACACAATTATGATTTATTATTTTGAAGTTCGATAACCCTCCTATTAAATGAAACAAAAATGATTATTTTATTCGAACAAAAACTAAGATTTTTGGGCTTCTATCGTTAACCTACCCGCTTCAGGCCACCCTCCCCTACTATGTGTTTCCTTAGAAGCGCCCCGGATATTCAAGTCTCGGATCGTTAGGTTGGTAAGCACATGCCGCGAAAATATCGGACAAGGTTCACCGCTCGACTATTATGTTTTATCCGTTTTATTAAAAACAAATGAGGACTACCCTATTATACCTACCGCGAGAAAAACTTGATACCATACAGTCGACCGCGCATGCGTCGAATAATTGAATTTTATTGGTCGGTGAGATCATCCCGCAATAATATTTTAACCTGTGGGGCATGGGTGCTAACTTGCGAGAAATGAAGCTATACTCTGTCCACCGAGAGAACGAAAAAAGATCGAAACAGAACTCTATGGAGTCTAAAAGGTAGGAGACCGAACTCTGTACCACAAAAGCATGTCAAGTTCCGTAGCTTTCCAACATATAGCTATTAGAACTATTATACGACGCGCCTCTACCGGCAGCCAGAAGCAATAGGCTCACAGTGCAGAAGTCATCTCAAGATCACGTGATCGAAGTCAGAATACGAATATTCAGCATATTCAGTCAGCGTCAAAGTTGATAAAACATTAAACAGCTGACGACTCGCTAATATTTATCATCTGGAAAAAATCTACCAGGTAAGTTCTTTGTTAAATTCTTATATGGGCTGCTGTTATATGGTTGTCATTTTGAAATAACAGTTAAATGGCGCGGTTTCCATGACAACCTGCGCCTTTGCTCAGTGCCACTAGAGGCGCGTCGTATGATAGTTCTAAATATGCTATAGTTATACGGCGCGAAAAACAGGCACGTTTTTCAAGGGAGGGGATGACTGAGTTCGGTCTCCTACCTTTTAGGCTCCATACAGAACTCGTTCGGTTCGGTCAGATCCCACCCAACGCGCCGCCCATTTCACCCACTCCACCGCACCACACGGGTCTTACAGCTGAACAGCCGCGGCTATAGCGACACGGGACCCTCAGTCTTTGAGCCTCTTTGAGCCTAGCGTGCCAAATATATTCGGGGCCCATGCGTACGATAATTGAGATCCGGCGTTGAGTTGCCAGCCCCACTACCCCCACCCGGCTCTCAGGCCGTTCAAAGCTGCGTAACTGCCTGTCGTTCTCTCCTTGAACGCAGTATATAGAGCTGTCAGCCTCTCGCGCCTAAAGTAGTCAATCGAGGTTATGTTGTTATCGAGTCGAAGCAAGCTATCAGCTGTTCGGGATAAATTTCAACGGTTCTTTCAGTTGCACATCAAATTTTGTTTTCAACGATAAAAGCTTTCCAAGCCTTTCTGAATCATTACCGCAAGTAATTGAGATTCTAACCTCAAAAATTCCTATCAATTACATCACCGCGAAAAACAAAATTTGACAGCTCAAACGCAGGATGGTCAGCCTGCTTTAGCAGACGACAAAATTTGCTCATGCGCAGTCGACTGTATAGTATCAAGTTTTCCTCTCGGTATACCTATACAATAGTCAAGCGGTAAACCTGGTGCGATACCGATAATTTGGCGGCATGTGTTTACCAGCCTGAGGCCTGGATTCCCGCAGCGTCTCCGTGGAAAGACTGGTATATTTTAGAAAACGCGTTTCTCGCGTACTTGTATCTGTAGCTCGACTTCAACTCGACGGCATTTCGTCCATAATAATATTGAAAATTCAAAATAATTCCCACGTATTCCGTTCAATTTCATGCATTGTATACGATTTTCGAAATCTAAAAATGTCAGTAGCCATGACGGGCACAGGCAATAATCGGTGAAGTTGCCATTTTGGACAATTGCAGTGGTAACGTCAGCTGAAAGTGGTTTGTTTTGAAATTTTCTGGTTAGAGAAATCAATTTAAGGGGGGTAAGGGTTTGCACTTTCGAAAAATCGAATTGTTTTTTTTTGTATTATCTTATTGTTAAACATTTCAAGAATATATTCCCGAAATTTTAAGTCGATTTGAGCAAAACTCTTGAAGTTATTGTCTAGTTAGTCCCCTGTCCTTTAACACTATAGCTCTGACAGCAGCGGGCGTTCGGGAAGGCAGTGCAGCTGTCGAGCAGGTATACAGCTTATTCACTTCTATTGTTCTGGTCAATTATCCTGTTTCGAGAATATTTTATTCAGTAAAGACAGGTAAGTAAAACCATAAAGACATATTTTATATTTGTATGTATACTTGTTTCTTCACTTTTTTAGCTCATAAACTTTTAAACGCGTTTTTCTCAAAACTACTTTTTCAAAGTCCGTGTTCACTGCCATTTACAAACTACTTGACCGATAGATTTCAAACTTAGTACACAGTTTCTGAATATAAAATACCTACCCGCAACGTTTAGTTCAAATTTTTTTTTGTACATTAAGGGGGTCTCCCACCCACAAAATGGTCTAATTTTTCGTGGAAAACAGCAGTTTACACTTCAGATGGCCACCAAAAATTTTTAAATGAAAAAAAAAATAATCATAAAACGTTGGGGGGAGGATTTGATGATACTTTGACTGAATTTCAATGGTTTTTAATTTCAGATAATTTTCGACCAAAATATAGTGAACACCGCAAATTGTTATTTTTCTAAGACGTTCTCGGGCAAGCTCTGTCACCGGCTTGTTTTTCAATATTTCCGCATGAAAAAATTGGAGAATATTATTGAAAGCATACTCAATAATGTACAAAAGGTTTGAATAAATTTGTTCAATCCATACTTCTAAAAAAATTCACAAAAAAGGTGTGTTTTTTTTTTTACGCTGAAACCCTTACCCCCCCCTAAATTCGTAATCGGTGAATTGATCACAAATATGGAATGAGCTTGAAAATGTGAAAACAATAGAATACCTTTGATTCTACGGCGGCATATCTACACTGATCTCTATACTAACTGGATAGTGGATGAGATAGGCCGAATTGTGACCAATAGAAGCTAGAGCATCCATCTAGTCTGGAGGTTCGGGTTTCGTTTCGGTACTCTTCGGTGACGTTCGGTTCGGTGTTGTTTTGAAGGGTTGTTTAATACGGCTTCGATCACTGGCCGAACATCGTCGAAGAGTGCCGAACCAAAGCCCGAACCTCCAAATAAAATGGCTGCCTCCGTTTCCATTAGTCACACATATTTAACACAGCATGCGCTATCCAGTTAGTATAGAGATCAGTGCATATCTATCAATGGGCCAAGCGATGGAGATGTTTTCGTGATAAAAACACCAGCAGGTAACCTATGAATAAATCGTTTCAACATAGTTTCCATCGGAGTTCCATTCTATAACTTATCAATTGTGTAGCGAATTGATCAAGGAATACACTCATATTTTTTGAGAATTTTCAGGTGCGGTTCTCGACTCGAAAACCACATTTGAATAATGTATTTGTTTATAACAAATGAAATTGTTCATTATTATTGCAAAATCCAATGAATATATATAATGATAGTGTCATTCAATAGCTTCAAAATGGTATTTGGATGAAGTCTCTAGGATGAATACAATTAAAGTTAAGACCTTTTGAAAGGAATTGTGTTTTCGATTTTCGGCTCTGTTTCCTGAATTTCACCCTCAGAAAATAGGGACGGAAAAAAGTGATAAAAAATTGTTCGATGAATTTCTTTGTTCCATAGAATCCGTTAAAAAATTTATATATCGAAGTCAACAAGCTATCCGGTTTGAAGTGGAATGTCCGTTTGACTCATATGTAGCGATATCCCTGGTTTTGATTTTTTTGCAACAATTATACAGTGATACATCGACGTGGCAAGCTCCATAGTTTTTGAAATTGTATTACACGATGCTCTACGATTGTCTCACGAAGGGCTATCGGATTCTAAAAACCCGCATCTACATTTAATAGCCCGATAGCAAGTCTATATTTCGTGAAATTTATTTACTGATAAACACAATGTTATAGATACTAGCGGGATCTAAAAAAAAAAAAACTTGGAATGCTCAGGCAGGTACTTTATATTTTCCTGTGGTATTTAGAAAAAAACAGGTCCCTGCCGCCAAGAACCAAGAACTCGCAATCTACCGCCTGCAATAACGATGTAAGATAGTTGCAACGATACTGACGCTGAGCTCTTTCTCTCGGGCATTTTGGAAACTAAGGATTATCATGGCTTACCAACAATTTCCAATCGCTAATTAAAACAAATGGTGAATTCGCAGTTAGAGACTTTATTTCTGCATAGAAAAAAAAATGTTTTGTAATAGGCGTGTTTGTCATACCGTATATAATTGAGCTTACACATTTTTTTCGCGTCAATGATGCGTGGGGTTTGACAATAGTCATAATAAGTGACCCGCTCACATCCTGCAATGTTTAAAAAAAAAAAAAACGATTTCATTGAATTTCAGGTGCTAACTCGATCTCATTCCTCGTTGAACATTGGCTGCCAAAAGGACAATCCGATTAGTAGCCCAGTTCCCGAGATATTAGAGAAATTAGATGGGTCGGTCAAATTCGACTAGAACTCCCCTTAAGGGGTTACACCCCTCTGTAAAAATTTTTTTTGCGAAATTTTTTTTTTTGGCCTAAATGATGTATTGATATCTTAAGAATGATATCCATATGGATTTATCGATGTGACAAAACTGTAACATTAATTTTTGGCTTCATTTGTGAAACAACTTAACGCTTGCCGCTTGAAAATTTCCTATAAGGGGCCATTCAAGTAATACGTTCGCCAGAATTGGCGATTTTGGGCCCCCCCTCCTCCCCCCATGTAACAGTTGGTAACAATTTTTCAACCCCCCCTTCGATGAACGTACAAATTTGGATGGCCCCTCCCCCCATATTCAAGAATTATTCAATTGGTCTTATAGGTTAATATTCAATACTTTAATTATACAGGAAGTCTGGATTTTTCGTGAAATAAAACGATTTCGATGCAAAATTTGTACTCTTCATCTAAAACATGTTGAATTTCATTTCTCTGGCTGGAATAATATGAGTTTTACAAAATATATTAATATAATCCTGTCTGTTTTTTTTTCAATAATTTTTCTTTTTTAGTAAAATAATATTTTCGGATAGAACATAACATTTACACAGACCCCCCCCCCCCCCCCCCCCTCCCCCTAAGCAGTTCGTAACATCACATGATTCGAAACTCCCCCCTCCCCCTTCAAGCGAACGTATTACTTGAATGGCCCGATAGTAAAAATGTTTTGAAACTTCAAACGCGTTTTTCTCGGAACTACGTTTTTCATACTGGTGGGCAGCATAATTTTTGCAATTTTTATCCGATCGACTTGAAATTTGAACTGTAGATTCTTAAATAAATTATCTAAAGAAGTACACATGATTTTTATGATTACTTGAAAATTACAATTATTATAAACGATCGAAATTCGTTTTTTTTCACGAAATATAAACTTGATATTCGAATGGTCGCCATTTTGCGAAAACTTAATATTTCACTATAATCTTGTGTACTTCTCTAAAAAAACTCATCTAGATAACGAAAAAAATTTTTTGTTTGTTCTAAGAGCTGTTAAAAAACTCCAGGATTGCCCACCGATAGACTATCAAAAAAAAATTTGTTTTTACTTAATGTCTGTTTCTGACGCCATTTTGTATTTGAAGAAAAAAAGAAAAATTTTTTCGTATACTTAATAATGTTCTTAATAAAGCCCTAAAATTAATTTTTGATCGCATCATGAGTTGAACCCAAAAAAAATCACAAAAAATACCTTAATTTTCTGCGTTCCAGAGGGGTCTAACCCCTTAAGACGCAGGCCACTCTTATTGCGTGATTATGCTGCTAAAAAGTGTCGATTCCGCAAGATGACGGGATCTTTTGATATGAGACGTAAAATCTTAATTTTTCGGTCATTTTTTTATCAAAGGAGATGAGATAGTGCTCAAAATGTGTGTTTCCATACCGCGGAGTGCTTAAGTATTTCAAAAATGCAATAAATTGGGTAAAACTGTAGATAACTACCCGATTTCTTCGATGATACCGAAATCTGTAGAAAAAAATTTGAAATTTAAAACAAAAACAAATATTTAGGTACTTTCTACTGCAATGAAGCAATAATGCCCAAAGTTTCATTCCGATGAGTAGTGTGGTGTGAGAGACAGTACGAATCGCATTTTCGAAGTGGTCAGAGTGTGTATCAAAACCCTTTAACAGCACATTTATGGCTGGCTGGGCTCAATCGAAACGTCGCCCTATACTAGATCTTCGAGTCTCTTGCTGACCCTCCCCGACGAATTCAAACTACTTTAACAGCACACCGAGGTGGCGGCTGCATATACTACAATCGCTTTCGTTCTACGAACCCCAATGGAGTTATTTCTCACGACCAAAGGAAAAGGATAGAATTTATTAAATTGGATTTCAATAAGTTGATACTAGAGCAAAGTGTACTGGTGCAAGCAATGTCCCTAAGAACTACAAAATAATTATTATTCACTTGACGATTCGCCGTTTTGGATTTATTGAAGATGAATCAAGAAACGAACAAGATATTAAGAGGAGATACCTGAGTAAACGGCAAGAAAAACAGGTAAACTTCGGAGATTTTTATCTCAGAAACTAATCTTCCGATTGGATCCGGGTTTTTTTTTGTTGTAAAATATGTATACATTGAGGTATGTTTAGGAATTATCTAAAATAAATTTGTTGACTGGAAGCACCGTTGTTGTGGTCAGCGTCATACGTGTCGTTCGTTTAGATGGCTTGTGGTGCCAAGGATTCCGGGAAGTCGGTTGATCTGAAACATGAAAACTCAACGGATTCTTGAAATATAATATACAAAGGAGTTCGCCTTGTAGGGGTTTTTCATTTAATTGAACCATTGCTTTTTTATGCAACCAAAATCGTCGGAAATTGCGAACTAAAAACGAATATTGAATTAAAACGGTCGCAATTCCGTCAAAAATGAAAATTTCAAAAAAATCCTACGAGGCGGACTCCTTTGTATATTATATTTCAAGAATCCGTTTCATGTTTCAGATCAACCGCCTGCCTGGAATCCTTGGCACCACAAGCCATGTCAACAAATAACACGTCTGATGCTAACCACAACAACGGCGCTTCCAGTCAACGAAATTATTAATTTTTCAGATAAAAATTCCCGAAGTTTTCCTGTTTTTCTTGCCGTTTACTCAGGTACTTCCCCTTAAGGAGGACATATTGGGCTGCCGTTAAAAAATAGTTCAAAGTTGTATCTTCAGACAAGTCTATTTTTGTGAAGGGATTATTATGATCAAATTTCAGATTATCCACACCCTTATAACCGTCCTCGAAGTAAAAGTTTACAAGCATATTAAAAGTTCCATTTGCTATGTTATGCTATAAATTATGCGGGTAAAAATGATAAAGTAACTGTTAATGAAAAAGCTTGCATCCCCTAATCCAGAAAGCTTTCAAGGCGGAGACGTGCTTCTATTCTTGCTATATGTCTGGGGATTGACAAGTTTTCAATAATTATCACTTCGGAATGTAAAAATCAATAAGAACTCATGCAATTACAGAAAAATCCGACATTAGAACCAGTGCTGACGATGATTTAGAAAGGAACGGATCTATGCTTGAAACTGAGAACAATATTACAATAAGATTTGGCATGGTCATTCTATTGGTGTGCCAAAGAAGATATTCTTAAGAATTATACACTTGTAGGAAGAAATTTTATAAGAAATTATTTGGGTTTAAATTATTTCTAAAACACTGAAAGGCATACAGCTACATCATATTTGTGACCATCGGTATATAGACAAGTATACGTCAATGATGTGAAGTTTTCGAAGATTGCGGTAGCAGTTCTTGGAATTATTTCTAAATCCAACTTTTTGACATATACTTTCGTTCTTCCAAATATCATGGTTATGCTACATTATCTATATATGACTGTATGCATTCTTGTGCAATTACCTGATTTAATTTCTCTTCTGTTGCCTATAATTGAAACAAATATATATATTATATATGTGTGTATACAGAGAGCTTTGACCATAAAAACAGAGGTTCCGAGTAAACCGTATTCTCTTTGGATACGGGCAATTTGGTTTTTCTTGAAACTGGCAACGCAGTCATTCGACCATGTCTACAGACGGCGTAGCGGCAGCTGTCATGTCGTTAGGTTAGAATTAAGACTGCCGAGGGGGTGATATGGTGGGGTGCGCATGTACACAACTACAAGTGAATTTTGCCGCCTAAATTCTCGACTATAAAACATTATTTCGACAGTCTGATGTGTACGAAATGTTCCTCGATCAAAATTGTTTTGTGTGAAATAGTGGAGGTTAAGACCCAAACTAGCCTGAAGTTCTAATGAAACGTTCATAGTATATCCTCATGACAGTTGGCACACGGGTACACGCACTGACACAGTAAACATGGCTGCCGCGTGAGACGAGTAACATTGAATTTTAGCGATGTAACGATTTCTTGCACTCGACGGGTACTAAGCACTATTTCACACACAACAATGTCACGGTAGAAATGGTTAATTCACCATCCCAAGTTGTAAAGCAATCTGAATCATAATGAAAGGATTACATGGTGTGCTTATAACTGCTAAACCACGCTCACTTTTGCACCGAAATCAGGAAGAAGAAAAATGGTAGCCAACTGTTGCGTATAAATCCTATATTGTGGGGGAAATTGGCCGTACAGTTGGCAGTGGTGTCGAAATGTGACGTCTTCGCCATCTTGAATTTATTATCCTGGGTGACGCGTTTAACTTACGTTTGTTGAATTGGTGCGTATTCGAATTAGCCGCCTCCACTCTTATTTCCGGATTCAAACATTATAACAAGAATTCCCCACAGATGCTAGGGAATTCCAGCAATTGGTACGAACGTTTATTCTCGCTACGGATAGTGCGAGAGGGAAACTTTTTTAGAGAGAAATTGTGTAGTCATAAGCATACCATGTAATCCTTCCACCATGATCTGAATTCTGGGAATTCAGGGAGCGACATCTCGCAGCTGACAACGAGCAACGTGTGAGGACCCATAGCTGACAAAAATCGGCTGAGGGCCCCATCCATCTCACCCACACGGTCCCACACATTTATATCAAATACAAAACATATACGAATACAGAAGGATAGCCAGTTTCAGTATTCCGAAGTGTGACCGGAACAATTATTGTTCGTCGATAAGTAAGAACTTAGATTTAATAATCGAAAGCACCGCATATGTTTTTATAAACTGGGCTCTATAAATGTAGTTCGAAAAATCGACATATAGCGCCGCTAGTTTGTCCTAACCCCTCAGTAGCCTTTAAACTGTCAAAGTGAGATATTTGAGGTAGATCGTAATAAGCCGACGGGAATCGGTTCTCATTCGTAAAAAAGTTGTAGTGAATTAGCGAATTGATTGCAGAATTTGCTGATGTCAATTTCTGTTTATTTGCAACATTATTTAGTTCATAAACTAATGTCAAACGATATTAATTCTAACCTAACGACATCACAGCTGCCGCTACGTCGTCTGTAGATGGGGTCGTGCGACAGCGTTACCAGCTTTGAAAAAACCGAATTGCCTATACCCAAGGAGATTAAAGTTTACTCAAAACCTCTTTGTATATATGGTTCCAATGCAGCTATATTTAATATAGAAGTTATGCTCAACTAGGTTTTTCATTTATAAAGGTGAAAAAGCCCAAAATTAACACTCGAATTAGTGTTTGTATATTTCCGTTATATCATTTCCATAAGTTATCATATCGAAGATAGTTAATATCTACTGACACTGTTGATTGTGGGAGTGCCGACTTTGTGATCACTTACTCATTAAAAATAGAAAATGTGTAGCACTTTCGATTGTATTGTAACGTTTTGCCAGTTTTGTGAGCCCTTAAACTGGAGACAAAGCTGCCATTACCGTGAGTGCCTTTGTCTTTGTTCTATAGGATGGTTTTACAATGATATTAATTCGGGACTCTTCTTGATGAGGTGGTGAAAATGGGTCTGCCATAAAGGACAACCTGAAGTAGTATAGCAAGGGGGTTTCTGGACCAACGCGTGTTAGTGCACACGACACGCACACACACATGCGCACGCCGTCCGTGTCCGTGTGAGGCAAGCCCCACCCCCTAACGGTGTCGATGATTTCGCAATCGCGTCTCTCCGTCACGTACGCACCTCCCGGGTGATTTCGCGTCTCTCCGTCACGTGCGCACCTGCCGTGATTTCGCATCGATTCAGATTGCACACATCAGGCTCGCATCGATTCAGACAATAGTTCCCTCCGAAGTTGCGAAATCATCACGGCAGGTGCGCACGTGACGGAGAGACGCGAAATCATCCGGGAGGTGCGTATGTGACGGAGAGACGTAATTGCGAAATCATCGACACCGTTAGGGGGCGGAGCTTGCCGTGGATCCCTCCGATATTGCGAAATCATCGATACCGTTAGTGGGCGGGGCTTGCCTCACATGGACACGGACAGCGCGCGCACGTGTGTGTGCGTGTACGTGTGCACTAACACGCGTTGGTCCAGAAACCCCCTTGCTATACTACTGTCGTTCAGAATTTGCTTCAACAACATCGTGGTTCAAAATCTGCTTCAAGAACATCGTGTTTCAAAGTGGAATTTCGTGGGAAAAATTTTCCGAGTATACGCCCCTGCCGGGCACACGAATGGCGATAAAAATAGGTGTTGGTTAAGAACGTGTTGCTCAGCATATGACCCAACCAAAATTAGAATAGTTGAGATTCTAGTACTTCTGGATGGGATACACAGTTTAGAAAAATCACAATATTACAGATGCTAGGAACATTAATTTTTTATAGTGATAACGCTAAAGAGTTAATCACAAGTTGTGTAACAAATCTTTGGTGCGAAAAATCGTTTGGCCTATGAAACGAATATGTTAATTTTGATCAAGTGCTATGCACTTTTTTTATTCTTCCTTTTTAGTCGATTTTTATTTAATTACTTTTGTTTAGTTTAGACTTTAGTCGATGAATAAAAAAATGATTTGCCCATAATATATTGGGAATTAAAATTACTTATAACCCAGAATTGAAACATTATTTAGTGAAGAAATATAAACTATTTATCGCGATTCTCACATGAATCAGCATCTATGTTTTCGTCAATCGTACGCCCGCCAGGGGCGTAGACTCAGAAAATTTTCACAACGAAATTTTATTTCGAAATGCGATGTTGTTGAAGCAAATTCTGAACGACGATGTTTTTGAACCGAATTCTGAACGACGATGTTGTTGAACCGAATTCTGAACGACGTGGTTTTACAACCGAATTCTGAACGACGATGTTGTTAATCTCAGCCGTCGAATATGGTAATGTTGGGAATGACTTGCAAAAAATTAGATGTTCGATAATGTTAGACCACTATAAACTGCGTCGTGACCATTCAGTGTCAAGTGCATAGTAATGCTGAATAAACCTAAATGACCTCAGTAGATTCAGTCCATCCAATAGAAAGCTGAGAGGGGAACCCGCCAAGTGTAACACTCCGATCTTTTTGCAACTTCACAGTGTGAAACAGGGACCAAAATAAGCGACCACCTATTTCGGATTATCCGGCAACACTCGACCGTTTTCGAGAAAATGGCGATTGAAGTTTTCGATGCGCTTCAATAGCCTGCTAACGCAGCAATCGTTCAAGTGAGCAGGTGGCGCAGCGGTCAACGTTTTGGCTTGGAGATTTTGCACCCCACACGGAGAGAAAAATATTATCAGAATGACTATACAACGTATCCTCAAATGACGTATCGTCAAATTAACAATTCGCTTATCTGATTTAAGAATACTTATTTGTTTATTCAATTATCCATGAGTATCATTAAAATAGTGATATAAGTTTGATTTATGATGAGGATTCGTTTATTTGATTTAAATGTACCAGAAAAAGCCCCCCTAACCATACGTAGTTTAGTCAACGTACGCATCTGTATTGCCAGCGTGAGGATGCGTATAGCTAATTTGGCTATACGATGGATCGTTATCGACCACCGAAATCTACGGAGTTTGCGCAATCGGGTCCTTGAATATGGTGATTCAATTTCGTTTTCAAACTGAATACATGTCATAGCGACAGCGTTTTTTTAGTTATTGTGAGGTTAATTATTTTGGTATTTGCTTGATTGCTTGATATGATTATTTCATGATCTGTAATGGATGAGTGGGTGCAAGATAAATTGTTGGGGTGGAATTTGGAGAAATTAGAAGCTATCAAAAGTGGGGCATACGTCGTAGACGATACAATCGGTGACAGAATTTTTTTTGGGTTAAAACCACCCAGTATGCACTCGAAGGGCTATTATTATTTTATTATGCATGAAATATCATTCATAGAATAGTCATTTCAGAAATTCCTTCGATGCCTAAAACAATGACCTTATATCGTCATTTTGACGATCCACAGTAAGGAAACGTTGTATAGCTGAATTGGCTATACGGCGTATCGTCAAACAGATCGTAAAACAGATCACTATACGGCGTATAGCTAAAATAGCGATACGTATACTCAATCTGATAATATTTTTCTCTCCGTGCAGGTTTAAATCCCATAATTTTTTCTTTTTTCATGCCCTCGTGGCATAAATGGCGCCAGTAGCAAATCAGGCGTTGGCGCGCCGGTGAAAACGTTTTGCGTACTGATACAGTAATTTTGCGCACCGGTTGCCCGCACAGTGCAAGAAAGTGTGATTTTGGATGCCTAAAACCGGTGCGTAAACGAGGGCTTTGCATGCAAGTGTAACAAAAAATACATTACAGAATTTTATAGCCAGCGAGTAGGTCTAAATAGTAAACAGCTTGATTCACTTTGTTTATTTTTCAAAATTACAAGAGATTGATTATCATATCTTTTGAAGTACTCCTCGAAAATACTTTTTCCAAACTCTTCAACCTCTGTATCGGGTGCTATTTGCGAATAAAAATTACTAATTGAAACCTTTTTTCTGACAGCGGACCACCTTCGAAATAAAAAAAAAATAAAATAAAATGAGCGAAAACCAAAAACGAAATAAAATGTCGTGAAAATGGAAAGATAAAGGCATTGTGAATTCGAATAGTCATTGGTATTCAAATAAATTCAATTTTTTTTTATCATTAAATACAGTATGTTACTTTATATTTGAGTTGTATATTCTCAATATTAGCAATGTTCAAAAATTTTTCTTCTTCTTCAGAACAAAATTATTTTTCTACATTTCTTTCTTCTATTCTATTCTTATCATTATAACTATATGTATATTGGTGCACACTCTTGCACTGTGGATATGTTCACAAGATTGCAATAATTGTCAGGAAAAAGAAAAGCAAAATTATTCTCATAAATAAAAGTTAAAATTTATGTAGTTCGGAGCAGCTAATTTTTTTTCTTTGCTGTTTCAATGTGGCCGATCTTGGAATATACGAGTCGAATACAAAACACACTATGTTCAACAGTAAAATGCAGAATTTATGGAATACCTATGAATGTTTTAATTTACAGTTATTATTTCGTTCCACTTTCATGACATTTCGTTATATTTTTGGATTTTGATAATTTCCAAATGATTGTAAGATCTGAACAAAGAGTCTCATTATGTGACGCAAGATGTCAAAATTTAAATAATTTTTCGTCATAATAGGCATAAAGTATGTACGCGAAAGGGTTTATTTTTCGCGGGCGTGAAGCAAAAATTAATCTTCACACCCAGCAAAAACATGAACCTGCTCGCGTACTGGACGCTTACCTGGACGCTTACGATGACGAAAAATAATGTTTGTTTCACGGGCGTGAAAATCAATTTTTAAGGACGTCCTTGACACGAAAATTATTATTTCTTTACAATACCGTGTGATAATTTCAATAAAATTAAAGGTGGCCTATGCGTCAAAAAAACAGCTTTTCATTTTTTATTCGCAAATAACACATGTTACAGAAGTTGAAAAATATTTGAAAAATTATTCCTAAAGATTACATTCAATGAAAAAAAAATGTTGACGTATCGATTTTTACGTCAGGACTTATAGATTCCAAGTTATATACGCTTGGAAACTTCAAAATTTCAATATTCTGTCGTTTTAGAACAATCAGATCATCTGCCAAAGGGTATGGTATGAGTAGTTGCACCTTTTGGTACTACATATACACGAACCATGTTTGATTTTGACCAATATGAAGTTGGCTCCACAATTTTCTGTCTTTTTTCTTCTCTATGTAACCGCAAAAATAGAAGGAGACAGAAGTCTGTAGTGCCAACTTCATATCGGTTAGAATCAAACACGCTATGTATACATACAAAATGAGGAGCATTGGAAATGTCAGAGTCTAGCGCCACGTCAAGTTGAGATGAAATATCGCATGTACAATGATTTGTATCCAACATCGGCGTGCATCTGGACTATTGATTGATACTCTGCACCTTTAAAGGCAGAAGCAAAGTTGTTACCACAGAGTATATATTATATTATACATACTCATAACTATACAGTAGGTTCAGATCTAATATTCACCAGCAATAGTTACAATATTTGAAATTGGCATTGATGTATTACCAGAGAAAGTGAAGAACTATAACTTACCGACAATTGGTTATTTCTCATGATTCTTCGATTTCAATAATAAGCACTGGTTACCACGAACAGCACGTAATAATTTCATCTCACAAGCATCCTCATGTATGGCCCAACTTCCCTGTTCGAATGAGCTCAAATGCAAAGTACACTTTATTCCTTTTTGAATCTCTTTAGACTCCCAGATCAACATATCAGACATATCTTTGCATAAAACATAATTTTTGGCAAGATGGACGACATGCGACGCGACTCCTAAGTCCCATAAGACACGATGGTATTGAATAAATGAATATGGCGTAAATTTTTTATCTAACAGAATGATACTTCTTTGGTTTGCTGAACTTAATCTGCAACTTTCAAACTGATACATAATCTAACATTTGAAATATAATGAAGATACGGTGTATGGGTCAAAACACTGTCCTGTAACGTTTATGGCGTTCTTTGATGAGCGGACGCTATCGAACCTGTTGTTCCGAAGCTAAAAACTTGAGTTAGAAACCTTGGGAAAAACAGCTTCTTCAACAATGTAGCGAAGAAAGCCCTGTATGTCTTATACAAACAAACAGTCCATTTCATGTTTGATTTGACATATCCCTGAATGTTGAGTAACAGGAATGTATCAAAGCCAAATTCGTTTTTGCCGACTCAATCAATCTAGTAAAGTCAAGCTGCCTTGCGACCTATTTGATTTTAGTGTTGCACAATGTTATCAATATAAACACAAAGTTTTGAATAACCATACTAGACGCAGGTGTTGAATAATATATTGTACCTGAAAGCCCTTGGGATGACGATGTCTCTTACAGCACAGACATCCAATTATTGTGAATGTAACAACAACAACGGTGAACAAGCCAAACACATATTTCAGCCATCCTGGCAGGTAAGATTCAGCTGCGGCACCGTGAGACCCTGTGTATAGGGGAATAGCACAATTACTCATGGTAACAATTAATAATGGTAATGGCACAAGGAGATTTCAATGCAATGCAATGATTCATTTTCCGTTTCCTGGATAGAGCAATACACTTATTTTTTGCAACGTACAAGAATTGGAAGTGATTAAATAACAGTGATAACAAAAGCATGGATGTGGGTTGGGTCGGAAATGATAGTGAAGCAAAATATACCAGAAGCAAGCAGCGAGGGTACAGGGTGAGCGTTGAGGGTCGGGATACTCCCGCAGACAAGTCCCAAGAGCCACCAAAGGATCCGCATTTCTTAACGCTTGTCCTTGATGTCCTTGTCTACGTCATTTTTTCATCGCTACAAGTCGCCTTTGCAGCTAATATCCTCCTGATTCGTACAGAATAGAAAAGAAATGTTCCGTCTTCCCATCGCGATGATCAACTTGCTACGCGATATGCTCCGATTTTGACATACATCTAAAGTTTTATTGGCGGAGAAATTCTTTGCGACATTTCCGGTTTATTTGTGAGAATAATTTATAATCTATTTAGAATTTACTGAAATATGCGAAAGGTCAATGCAGTCTATAATCAAGGCAATTAATCTGCTTGCAAACACTTTTGACGGATTGCCCAACAGCTCAAAACCAGTCACAGCCATTGAGTCAGAGGCGAGTGACAGGCTTACACCTTCAAATTCTGTTGTCTAGCTATACACCGCGTCTAACTTGAAGTGAACTCTGGTGGACAAATCTAGAATCACATACTTTCGAGCCATTTTACTGGGAGCTTTCGAACTAGAGCACTGTGCGACACAGTGCTGCGCACTAAGCGATGTGATTGGCTGGATGAGTTGGATCTAACAGAAATGGCCAATCACATCGCTTAGTGCGCAGCACCGTGTCGCACAGTGCTCTAGTTGGAAAGCTCCCACTATTTCAGTGTTTCGAGCACAATCCAGCCTCAAATTACAAATAAATCTAGAACCTAAGATATTGGCCTGTGTTTAATCGCTGAATTGCCAAAGTTTCATCACAACGTTTCGTAAAACGGGTTTAATTAAAAATGTATAATTTCTACTAGTCGTTACTGGTTATAAGACAAAAATGGAATTATCCTTGACTTCGTCACAGTACCGACACACCACCATCAGTATGGATAAGTATTTAACAAGTAACAAGCTTTGAAAAACAGACCGTTCCAATTTCACAGTTAGTATAAAAAACGCGAAGAAGAAACTAATAACAGGTTTCCGTAATTTACCGACCGAAGTATACCATTGCTGTATACCTATTTATAGCGTGTGAATATGTAGATGTATGACCGCTCCATTTCAGTCGGTAACTTCAAGCACTGACAAGCACCAAGCCCATTTAAAGCCTGCTTTCCCAGCTAAAGCTAATATTTCATGCACGCGGCTACGACAACTGTCGCGCGACGAAACCACTCTGACGTCAAGAATTCCATCGCGTCTATGAAATATGTCAACGATCTGCGAGTTGTAAAAAAAAAATAAAAATGAACATAAAAAATTGAAATAGAAATGAAAACAAAATGAAATCATAAAATAAAATCTACTAACCTAGAAATAAATAATCTACTATCCATGACACATACGAACCTTGCTTTTCGCGGTTTATCGACTTCGCCGCGTCCAGAATGGAATTCTGTCGCATTGAAGTTGATCTCGGATCTACTTCAGTGCGACAGAAAGTACTCCACATGCGGCGAAAGTACACTCGCTCGCCGTGAATTTTCAACCAATCAGCGTAGTTTCGTCGCGCGTCAGTTGCCGTAGCTGCGTGCATGAAATATCACCTTTAGGTCCATGGTCGAATGAGTCGAATGACCGTATCTACAGACGACGTAACGGCAGCTGTCATTCCGCGGCTGCCATATCGTTAGGTTAGAATGAGGGTTATAAATAATTTTCAGATTTAGATTTTGTAATTACAGTTCCTCAATACAACGGTAAACGGGCATATTCTTTCTTAAGAAAGTGTAATGGATTATTCAGGTAATGATTGTGGATGTCAATATCGGTTTATTTCGAACATTATTAGGTTATAACCTAATAGAGGACTGTTTTGGTTGAACTTACGAATCTGACTGTAATAAAGTTAAAATTAAAGCCAACCGCAGTGACAATTCTTGAAGCATTAATCATAGGTGTGAATTTCTGTGTATTTACTACATTACTTACAGCGAGCAGTTCATCGATGAGTGACTGACTCGTTGCATCACGTCGATAGCTACGGTTGCGAACAGCGAGTGAAATACTGTTTCTTCATGCTGCGTTTATCGTCGTTGAATAATATTTCACTCGCTGTTCGCAACCGTAGCTGTCGACCTGATGCAACGAGTCGGTCGGTCACCGATGAACTGCTCGCCTGTAAATAATGTAGTAAATACACAGAAATTCACACCTATGATTAATTCTTCCAGAATTATTGTCACTGCGGTTGGCTTTAATTTTAACTTTATTACAGTCAGATTCGTAAGTTCAACCAAAACAGTTCTCTATTAGGTTATAACCTAATAATGTTCGAAATAAACCGATATTGACATCCGCAATCATTACCTGAATAATCCATTACACTTTCTTAAGAAAGAATATGCCCGTTTACCGTTGTATTGAGGAACCAGTGCCGGCAAGTTATGAATTTTCCGTGTGTGGTGGATTTGGCGGGGGGGGGGGGGGGGGGGACAATTTTTTCAGTTTTCACATTTTTTATTCAGTCATAGCGAAAGTAGCTCTCCTAATAGAATTTTTACTGATGATATCATTCACAAGCTCATTTGTGTCCAAGTCTTCCGTCACTTTTCAGCGGACTCGCAATACAGCGATGCTGTTGAGCCTTTTTTGTGTTATAGTCGATCTCGGATACGTCTTCAGTCTATTTTGGTTTCCAGTGATCGAATTCCGTGTATGGAAAATCCACACACGAAACATTTCGAGTGTGGTTGTCTCCACACCAACCACACAATACTTGCCGGCCATGTGAGGAACTGTAATTGAGGGGCCGGATTCAATAATCAGATGTGCGCGTGACCCTAAAAGTACTAGCGCCTTACAGTATGCAACCCGTAGGATTTGCCGATCGCCCGGTTCAGTCGTCTTTACATTGAAAATAAACATATAAAACGACATATCTCAGAAAACTTCCAGCGAGAAAGTTTTTCCCAATGAACAGCCGAGTAAATCTGCGCAAACAGAATGTCATTTGGATTTGTCTATCAAAAGATATGACGAGTTTAAAAAAAGTATCTCGATTCCTATAGTGTTATTCATATCGCTAAAATTGTTCGTATATTTTTTATTTTTATTTCATTGTGTTTCAAGTATTTAATGTATAGTAGTAGTAGTAGTAACAGTAATAATAACAATAACAATAATAATAATTATAATTATAATATTAATAATAGAATAGAAACAAGATATTCACGTTAATATACGAATATTCGTTAATACGAATAATTCGTGTATTAATATGGAAAATATATTTTTTTTATGTAAATGAAAATATTAAAATAATCACTGTTTTACCTCTATTCGAATATCTTGTTTCTATTCTATTATTAATATTATAATTATTATTATTATTATTGTTATTATTACTGTTACTACTACTACTACTATACATTAAATACTTGAAACACAATGAAATAAAAATAAAAAATATACGAACAATTTTAGCGATATGAATAACACTATAGGAATCGAGATACTTTTTTTAAACTCGTCATATCTTTTGAGAAAAAAATCCAAATGACATTCTGTTTGCGCAGATTTACTCGGTTGTTCATTGGGAAAAACTTTCTCGCTGGAAGTTTTCTGAGATATGTCGTTTTATATGTTTATTTTTAATGTAAAGACGACTGAACCGGGCGATCGGCAAATCCTACGGGTTGCATACTGTAAGGCGCTAGTACTTTCAGGGTCACGCGCACATCTGATTATTGAATCCGGCCCCTCAATTACAAAATCTAAATCTGAAAATTATTTATAACCCTCATTCTAACCTAACGACATGGCAGCCGCAGAATGACAGCTGCCGTTACGTCGTCTGTAGATACGGTCATTCGACTCATTCGACTCATTCGACTCATTCGACTCTCGCATCGACAGCGTTGCCATTGCGTAGTGAAACTCCGGTTGCATACCCACACGGCTTATAACTTTCCACAGATCATCTCTGTATATACAGGAAGTAAGGTAGATATGCTACTGCTCAAACAAGGCTGCGCAGCAGCAAAAACAACATGGTGTCATGAAGGCGCGAATGTTAAGGTATAATATTAGTATTAAATATCTAACACAGTTCCATGGGTAAGAACTCACAACTCCACAAGTATGCTCGCTCCTTTTCAAATGGTAACTAGTTAAGCATCGCAGTTTGGCTACATTCCGCAAGGAGATAGGCCTAACGAAAAAAAAAAAAATAATAATGATGTGCTTTGTAATCTTCTTCATAGTGTTTATGGAGTCTAGATCTGAGGGGTCCGAACTAAGTCATTCCCTCCCGTGAAAAACGTGCTGGTATTTGGCACCGTATAACATATAGCTATCGTAGGCTATCATACGGCGCGCCTTTAGTGGCACTAATTTGATTTGTTCGAGCTAGCTGCACTTTCTAAACTTTTACTATATTTTACACTTTTCACTAGAAATTTACACCTCCTATTGGGCGAGTGTAAAAAGTGTAAGGAAAGTGTAGAAAGTGTAGCCAGCTCGAACAAACCAAATGTAAGCAAAGGCTCAGGTCGTCATCAAAACCGCTCCATTTAACTGTTATTTCACATGTGATTCAAACGTGAGATGGCTCATTAGTATATCGACGGCTGGGCGGAAGAAGAGCCTATCTCAGAAAATCGGTGAAGAAGAGCCTAACTCAGAAAGAGCGCGCAGAAGAACCTATCTCAGAAAACTCGTGAAAAAGAGCCTAACTCGGAAAGGGCGCGCAGAACCTACTATCTCAGAAAAACCGTGAAGAAGAGCCTAACTCAGAAAGAGCGCGCAGAACGACCTATCTCAGAAAACCCGTGAAGAAGCGCTTATTTCACCTTTAATCGCAGAACATGCTATCTCACAAAAATATTTCGCTTGGAAAATTTTGTAGTGGTACCCCTGGCAGCGGGAGTTGCATTTAATATAATTAATATATTTAATATATTTAGTAGATTTAGGAATTTAGGTACGTCCAGGCGTATGAAGTGGTATTTCTTTATCGACGACTAACTACCCGGGCAGGATTATAATATGACGGAATTATATTATTATAAAACACCGCATTATTTCGGCCGGGATTTGATCCAGGACACACGCATAAAATTACATTAAATTAAAATAAGTCAATTGCGAGAGATAAAAATCGAATCGCACAGTGAGATGGTATGGTTTAAATACCACTACGATGAAGAGTTGCAGTCTGTGGTATTACACACGAAAAAAAGTGTTGGAAAAAAATATCCATTGGAGAGAGCGTATGGCGGGAAAATACAGCTGGATATACACAAAAAGATAGATTTGGACTTCATGTGGACTTCGTGGTTCTCGTAGTCCAGGTCCTCTACTTCGTAGTTCTCGTAGTCCAGGTCCTCTACTTCGTGGTTCTCGTATTCCAGGTCCTCTACTTCGTAGTTCTCGTAGTCCAGGTCCTCTACTTCGTGATTCTCGTAGTCCAGGTCCTCTACTTCGTAATTCTCGTAGTCCAGGTCCTCTGCTTTGTAGTTTCAGTCGTCTAGGTCAACCTCTTCGTAGTTTCCGTCGTCTAGGTCTTCCGCTTTGTAGTTTTAATCGTCTAGGTCCACCGCTTCGTCATCGTTCAGGTTCTCGGCTTTATGATTAATCATTGATAAGCACTTGGTATTGTACAAATGCGGTGGACCTAGACGAGTGAAACTACAAAGCGGAAGACCTAGACGACGGAAACTACGAAGAGGTTGACCTAGACGACTGAAACTACAAAGCAGAGTACCTGGACTACGAGAATTACGAAGTAGAGGACCTGGACTACGAGAATCACGAAGTAGAGGACCTGGACTACGAGAACTACGAAGTAGAGGACCTGGAATACGAGAACCACGAAGTCCACATGAAGTCCAAATCTATCTTTTTGTGTATATCCAGCTGTATTTTCCCGCCATACGCTCTCTCCAATGGATATTTTTTTCCAACACTTTTTTTCGTGTGTAATACCACAGACTGCAACTCTTCATCGTAGTGGTATTTAAACCATACCATCTCACTGTGCGATTCGATTTTTATCTCTCGCAATTGACTTATTTTAATTTAATGTAATTTTATGCGTGTGTCCTGGATCAAATCCCGGCCGAAATAATGCGGTGTTTTATAATAATATAATTCCGTCATATTATAATCCTGCCCGGGTAGTTAGTCGTCGATAAAGAAATACCACTTCATACGCCTGGACGTACCTAAATTCCTAAATCTACTAAATATATTAAATATATTAATTATATTAAATGCAACTCCCGCTGCCAGGGGTACCACTACAAAATTTTCCAAGCGAAATATTTTTGTGAGATAGCATGTTCTGCGATTAAAGGTGAAATAAGCGCTTCTTCACGGGTCTTCTGAGATAGGTCGTTCTGCGCGCTCTTTCTGAGTTAGGCTCTTCTTCACGGTTTTTCTGAGATAGTAGGTTCTGCGCGCCCTTTCCGAGTTAGGCTCTTTTTCACGAGTTTTCTGAGATAGGTTCTTCTGCGCGCTCTTTCTGAGTTAGGCTCTTCTTCACCGATTTTCTGAGATAGGCTCTTCTTCCGCCCAGCCGTCGATATGCTCTGAGGATGGCTCCTACATTGCAACCTATTGCTCCTAGTTACCGGTAGAGGCGCGTGATATGATAGCTGGTTATGATGCATATAGGTATAGGTATAAAAGCGACAGAACGACACGCTCCCGGCTGCCGGTAGAAATGAGTCGTATGATAGCTTACGATAGCTATATGTTCGACAATTGAAGAACTTGACATGCTTCTGTGTTACAGAGATCGTTTCGCTAACATGTCAGCTCTATAATAGTTTTGCAAGGGCGCTACGGTGCGAATACCGAGCTGCGAGGGTGCTACACGAACCGACGCCAGGCGCATCCGCGTTGACCGCCTGGTAGTTTTTCCATCGCGTGTTCTGTGCAGTTTATTTGCAAGGACATAGACTAAGCGGATTCTAGGTCGTCATCGGGATCTATCTTATTGACAGTACTCTCGGTCGGTATAGGCTGCTCAAATTTACACATCATTGGGCGTGTTCAGCCGAACTAAGTACTGAGTAAACTTAGTAAGTTACTAAGTATACTAAGCTAAGTATTCGGCCTGGGCACTTTACGGAATCAGTATGTTTCACAGATCTTTTTTCTCGCCGCCATTTTACTTATTTATGCCCGGTTTCATAAACGCAGGGATCCCATCGATCACTGGGAAAATGTAAATAAATAAATCATTAATAAATTATAATTAAATGATAAATTATAATTATAAAAAAATCATTAATAAATCAGTAAATAATTAATATCGTCGAAAGGATCATACAGAATTTCGTCCATTAAAATATTATCAATTATATTATTCATTTTGTTTTAATTAAAATACTGTCAACACACAAGACGCATTTAAAACATAAACGAATAGGTTATGACACTCTCAACTATTGAAAGTTAGTAAGTGTGTCCAGGCCGAAATACGCAGCGCTCAGACGGTCAGAATTAAATTTTTTTTACTCAAACTGACTTACTAAGTTTACTCAGTACTTAGTTCGGCTGAACACGCCCATTGTTCCTGATCATCCCCCCACAAAATATAGATTGTAAAACAACATCGAAATCTGTATTATCGACATAATCCATACACAGCTGTCGACTTATGAAGCGACTGTTCCCATTTTACTTCACCCACTGTGCACACATGGTGACAACATGATATTTCTCAAACCCATTTTCTCAAAAAAAGCATGTCCGATTGATATGAACTGAATATCAGCGATGATTAAAAATTGAACGAAGGGCAACATGCTCTTCGATTTTCAAAAATCCGAAAAAAAAATTACAGATCGTACAACAGAGTACTGCTGATACGGTACCTGTAATTTTTTTTTAGATTTTTTTAGATTTTTGAAAATCGAAGAGCATGTTGCCCTTCTTTCAATTCTTATTCATTGCTGCTATTAATTTTACATAAATCGGACATGCTTCTATTGAGAAAATAGGTTTGAAAAATGTCATGTGTGTAGTACGGTGAAAATCCGCTAGGTAGCACCATATCGTGTTTTAATTCCCCTTAAGGGCTTTCGAGCGACTGTTCTTCTTATCGACAGAGCACGCATTTTCGGCTAGTCACAACAGTGATGTTCTCGACTAATTACGTCTCTATCGTTCCACTGACCACTCTCAGTTTTCGTAGGGAAAATCCTTAGGTTATCAGCTAACGCGCATTGGTCTCCGAGAAGTAAATGAATGTAATTTCAATTATTAATCGATTCATATATACGAAGTGCGAGATCAGCTGTCACCGGTACATCGCCGATACACAGATACTCGATAATTATAACATTATTTTCTGCACTTTCAATGAAAAATTGGTTTTGGGACAACCAGCGTGCCGTATAGGTTTATGTTAACAATCTTCTGATATTATTCCGAGGTAGATCAGACAGTAGGAGCAACATAAAGTGTCGAGAATAATTTGAAGTGACAGGCTAGCGTTCGGCCTATAAAAGTAGTTATTTCGATAGGGTTTTTGAGCTGGCCGCTATAGAAACGCTTTACTGAACGCGGAGTAGTTGGGGCTTGCTCAAAAGCCCTTAACTATATACGGTCCTGCTTTTGCATTGTCACGTGCACTATATACATATTCTATTTATGGTGATCGACGTTGGGATGATGCCAATTTCGTGGAAGAAAGCTGGCCCGCTAAAGAACAACGCAGTAACTTCGATTCCTTCATTTCGACAACAATTATTATTGGGGATGGGGAAAGAATGTTTTTTACACTAAACTATACCATAATTGGGACGCTCGCAGGTCTGGGCCGCAAGCGGGCGAGATTACACTATAGATTATGAGTACTACATATCTACAAATTATGAGTGTTGCCTCAAATGAACCACCACGTGAGACAGAAAGAGATAGAGCGACCCCCTGACCGCCTCTTGTTGCTATCTCTCTTGACACGTTACGACAATCATGCGGATAGCGTTCCACGTGGGTATAGTTCAGTGTGTAGAGACACTTGTCTCTGATATGGTGTTGCAAGTGCGGTCCATTCACACATAGATATTGTTTCCATTGTTCCCTGCCAATACCACAGGCAGTGGCGTATCTACTAAACATTTCATGGGGCTTGAATCAACGTTTTATGAAATACAATTACATTGGCATTAAAATTCGTCAAGCCATTTTGAAACTTTTCGTTTAAATACTTATTGATATGTTAATAATATGCATACATTGTTTATTACATAGCCTATACCCTTGCTCCACTTATTCTATGGTTATACACATAAAGCGCGACAGAAATAGCAGACGATCACTTGATCAAGAACGACAACGCCGCTGTGCTCGCGCTTTGAACACGCCTACGAATCCGCACACCGCTGTTATCCGCTTATTTCTCGCAATTCTCCGGTTCAACAAGTCCAACGATACGCACGTTTCGTAAACAATAATAGCCCTCGGAAATTTTTTCCACGCTGTTAACAAATAATAACGTGTAGTGGTTATTCGCGAAATTGCGAAAATATTCATTTTAGCGAATACAAATTTCGTTGTGATCAGATATAGTGAAAATAAACAAGTCATTTATTAACAATTAACAATTTTAATTCTATTAATTTGCAAAAGATAAGATCGTACAGTTTGCTTTCATGTGCATAGTGTGGACATAATTGTCGCATAAAATAAAATTAATTTACATAATGATTTGAACTGCAAATTTGCATAATTTACTATGAAATATTAAGCCATTGGTTCGCGTCAAGTTTGTCAAAAAGCGGGAAAGCAACGGTGGATCGTGATTGGTTGGCGATAGCATGCAGCTGCGCGAGTGAAGCAGAGCGGGGGGTGCGGCATTATCGATTTAAATTTGGTTTCTTGGGAAGCACGTCGAATACGCGACGTTGTGCGGTATACCACGCCAGTAGGAGAATGATTATGTCGGGGCGCGCTAGGTTAGGTTTTACGCCGGAAAATTTAACAAACGTGACAAAAATCGTGGACTCTGTGGAATATGAACAGCGAGAGATAATGCAGAATCGGACGGACGCCGGCCGGAATATGTCGATAAATATTGACGCTCCGACGGTGGTCAAAGCCACAATTCCGAAACATAGGTGAGTTGTTTTTCTCCGTAACTACATACATTACTCATCCAGGTATAGGTCGTTGTCACGAATTTGGGTTGAGGAAAAAAATCACCTTTCGCTTGCAACTTGAATCTAGTTGCATGGCTGAGACTAAAATTAAATATAATATGCAGCCACGTACATATTTTAACGCTTTTTACAATAACTGATGGGCAGAAAGCCCGAAGCCACGCCTACAGTATGAATCACCAATTTGACATATTCCCTATTCAATTTTAATATTACATTCTAACAAAAGCCATACGCTATGTCAGAGGCAAAGATATCGTTTATCATTTTTCGCGTCGCATGTATTTGTCTTTGTTTTTACCTTAAAGTCCGTTCACAATCGCTCATGTTATTGCGGAGGTATCGAGAAACTCTTTTGCAGAGCAGAGGTTTTTAATATTGAATTTCATTGTTTACTGTAAACTGTAGTACAATAAGTACTATTCTATTGTGAACGCTTGTAACGGAATCCATTGTTACTAGCTTGTGGACTGCTATCAAGCTGCTGTAAATTCTATTATCAGACGAAGATAAATAAGTTGTCAATACTACCTTGCATGTTGTATGCGCTACGCTCATTCGCCGGTAGTTTTAGCATCACAATCTGAGCGTTAAAAAGCCACCTGCAACTCGATTAGTTCGATAAGAACTTCAACCTCATATAAGTTCGATAGTTTACTGACGGAATGTTATGTAACTAAACGGCCGAACTTTAACCGCATATTGAAGACATTTCTGTATTAATATACAGTATATGTTTCAACGAGAGTCGGAAGATTAATTATGAAATATCGTATTCATTTGTATATCTTAGAGGTAGAAGAATAATCATATGTATATAACGGGTAAAATCCCTTCAGCATTTCACTTGTTGACGCAATTAATATAGCTATTATCATTCATCGCTACATCCTCCTTATCTTGCCAGCGGTGATGATTGATCGCAAATTTCTTACTGACGCACGTTTCATTTGCATTTAGTACTTAATTTAAAAAAATCACATGTATTCATGATTCGTACGTTATTCGTCATTATGTATTTTTATCGATACTGAGTAAAATGTGGAATTTTAAATTTTGCATAAACTAACATTCACCAATTGGCTTCAAATTCACGAAATATTGTAATTGAGAATTTTATGTACTATCACGGCTTATAAAAAGCACGCAGTATTAAATATAGTTATGCTGATAACATAACGTCACAAACGGAAACCCGCGCGTGATATTACTCGGTTTTGTTGAAACCGAGTCAGTAATGAAATATAATGAGGAAACAACGGGTTTCTTTGAAGTATTACCAGATGAATGGGAAAGACACTTACAATTAGTAGCTGTGTGTATGTATACGTTTTAAACGTGCTCCGCAATAACGAGGGTCATTAGTTTAGTAGCTATATGATGTTAGAATAGAATTTAATGTCTGCAGACTGCGGCCGAAATTATTGACCCATTGGGATAGGATTCATGGACCACGCGCGCGTGCTTTCCCCAAACGGCAACTTCTATCTAATTCTACTTCATTGTTTGATTTATTGGTTAAAGGCAAAACTTACTCAAATGGAATGGATGGGGATATAAGGACTCCCAGTTTCGTCTCAACGATAAAGAAATGTTGGAGTTTACTGGAAACAGGTAAAAATACATATATAGAATCAGAGTTTAGACCAAAATTCATCTGACATGGTTTTATGACACAATATATCTATATTTAAGAGTTATACATTCATAGATACGGAGCACGACACTGGAATCGTATGTCCCAACTATTTTTCTCATCGAAGATCTACCTTTTTTGCATGTCTCGCCTTCAAAAGACATATAAAAAATGAATATAAGATACGGGTATACGTTTCGAATGTAATTCCATTTGTTTTCAGGCAGAAATTGTATAGGAGACCGAGCCGAACCTAATGCTTTCGAAATCAATTATCATTGCAATAAACAAGACACCAGTTATTCGCTCTTAAAATAGGCACTAATCGTCGTTTAGACCGGTCGTTGCCTCATGTATGTCGTAAAAAAATTGTTCTTGGTGCTTCGATTTCGGAAACTGATAACTGATTCTGGTTAGTTTATCGGTACAGCAGAACCTTGTTGATCCGAGGTCATTTGGGGAGGAGGTACCTCGGATAAGCGAAAGCTCGGATAACACGAAAGAAACAAAAACTTAGGAAATTTTGATCATTTTTTGTGTATTTGAAATGATAGAATGAAATTCAATCACGAAAATATATAAAAGTGAAAATCTGACAAACGTACATACGTACATATGTATATAGGTATATAAGCAGCAAAGTAACAATCGCAAAATACTTCGCGCGTACAGCATAGGGATAGTATACTTAGCGGCTCAGTTTTATCCAAGTTTTTCCGTATTATCCGAGCATACACCTCGATTAATGCGGAGTGCTCGGATGAGTCTGTTGCCTCGTATAACGCGGAGACTCGGTTGGTTGAAGGCCGGATAAACGCGGCTTTACTGTATAGGTACTGGCAGGGGCGTCGTTACCGGTATGGTGGCTATGGTCGCGACCATAGCTCGTTTTTTCGAGGTGTGGAATTCCACACCTCAGATCAACAGTGAAAATTTTTATAAAAAAAAATTAATGGAAAACTCGCATGCTAAACACCTAACCCACGCACAGCAAGTGGCTGATAGAAAACGTGATGAACGTATATTTGTTTGTCACATGGTCATTTGTTGTCCGTGCGTAGTGTGGGTGGGTTATCTGGTTCATTTGCTCTCGATGGTGTTTGTGGGTTCAGGAATTCGTGGTTTAATATTTACGTTTTCAGTCAGCCACTACCCCCCCCCCCCCCCCCCTCCCGCCGTAGCTTGATAAAATTCCATACCTCGGAAAAAAACGTAACGACGCCCCTGGGTACTGGTACTATGTTGCTGCGCTGGGTACCATTCGATTCAGCTCGATGCACTCTAAAAGTTTCGTGCAAAGAAAAAACAAATCCTGTTTGGAAGATTATTTATCTATTCGTCCCGCAAGCGGCAATAAATATAAATAATCTGAATGGGTTCCAACTTCTGAGTATCCCCGCTAAGCCATACACAACTTTCATTTGGAAATCCGTCGGGGCATGCTCGGGACAATAGAATGCATGGTTTCAGCAGAATATGCTGTACGTATACACTAGGGTGGGCCGAAAATCCGCTTTTTTTGAATTTTCATTATTAATACCAAAAATATTGTTCAATATGCATAAAAAAAAATCTATGCAAAAGGAAAAAAGTTTAGGTCGATATCTTAGGCTCGCCAAATCCCGTTAAAGTTAGAAGTTATTTAAAAAAAAAAATTTCCAATGTAACGTCGTACACTATCAATTTAAGGGTTCTGTCCTGTTTTATGCGTTGGCACGCAACTAAGGGTAAGGTTCAAGTGGTGAAATGAATCCGTGTTAGTCTTCACTATGATTATGTTTATTGTCGAAGTTCGGTTGATATATATATATATATATAATGAAGATTGGTCGGTTGAGAGAACTAGGGTGAAGAGTTTGAAGTTGGTTTTTGAAGTGATTAGGAGTGATTGTTCGATATTAGAATAGATAGATATGAAGGAGGAGGTAGGGCTGGAAAGAGGAGAGAAGATGTTAAGAGTTAGGAGGTTGACTGAAGAGTGAAAAACTAGAATAAGGTAAGGAGGGGATTTCAGTTGACTTGCAAATCGTGGGGCCGGGTGCAGCTCGCACGAGTTTGCAGGAATGCGGGAAGTGATGAGTACAGGTCTAGAGGAAAGGAAGTGACGAGAGATTAGCAGAAAGGAAATAGCGGGTCGGATGATCATTGGGAAAAGGTAGAGTTGGGACGTAACACCAACATATTTTGATCGGAAATTTAATTCTCTACAAAAAAGGTCCTATAATGTAATTACGTCAAGTTAATAGTTACTGAGATAATTGCAATTTTATTCTGAAGAATGAAATTTTTCAAGATATTATCACATTTTCACGGTAAAAAATGAATTTTATCTTATGAATTTCATAGAAAATTGAATAAAAAAAAAAGAAATTAAAAATTAAAAGAAAAAAAAAATTAAATAAATTTAACAAAAAAAAAAAATAAAATAAACAAAAAATTTAATTTTTTTTTTTTTTTTTTGAATTTTAATTTTTGAATTTTAATTTTTTTAATTTAATTTCCCATGAAATTTATATGATAAAATTCATTTTTTACCCTGAAAATGTGATAATATCTTGAAAAATTTCATATTTTAGAACAAAATTGCAATTATCCCAGTAACTATTAAGGAGAGGTACCTGAGTGGACGGCAAGAAAAACAGGTAAACTTCGGGAATTTTTATCTCAAAAACTAATGTTTTGATTGCATCCGGGTTTCTTTTATTGGAAAATATGTACATTGAGGTATCTTGAGGAATTTTTTCAAATTAATTCGCTGAGTGGAAGCGCCCTTGTTGTGGTCAGCGTCAGACGTGTTGTTCGTTGACATGGTTTGCGGTGCCAAGGATTCCGGGCAGTCGATTGATCTGAAACATGAAAACTCGACGGATTCTTGAAATATAATATACAAAGGAATCCGCCTCGTAGGATTTTTTTGAAATTTTCATTTTTGACGGAATTGCGACCGTTTGAATTTAAAATTCGTCTTTCGTTCGCAATTTCCGACGATTTTGGTTGCATAAAAAGGCAATGGTTCAATCAAATGAAAAACCCCTACGAGGCGGACTCCTTTGTATATTATATTTCAAGAATCCGTCGAGTTTTTATGTTTCAGATCAACCGACTGCCCGGAATCCTTGGCACCGCAAACCATGTCAACGAACAACACATCTGACGCTGACCACAAGAACGGCGCTTCCACTCAACGAATTAATTTGAAAAAATTCCTCAAGATACCTCAATCTACATATTTTCCAATAAAAAAAACCCGGATGCAGTCGAAACATTAGTTTTTGAGATAAAAATTCCCGAAGTTTACCTGTTTTTCTTGCCGTTTACTCAGGTACCTCCCCTTAACTTTACGTGATTTTATTATAGGACCTTTTTTGTCGAGAATTAAATTTCTGATCAAAACAAGTTGAAATTTTTTTTTTTAAATAACTGCAAACTTTAACGGGATTTGGCGAGCCTAAGATATCGACCTAAAATTTTTTCCTTTTGCATAGATTTTTTTTTATGCATATTGAACGATATTTTCGGTATTAATAATGAAAATTCAAAAAAAGCGGATTTTCAGCCCACCCTAGTATACACTATACATGAGTATGTAATACATTCTGGTGTTGCAAAGATCAACATTTTTTTGTGAAACTTTCACCGTGAAAAACTGTTTATTAGGATTACATCTGGCAAAATGTTAGTTGAAATCACGTGCAACCTCGTGAAAGGGCTGCAGCGCGTCAGGGGAAGATATTTTATTTGATTAACACACAGAAATGAACATAGTGTTGAATGGATGAAGGTAGTTACTTATCACCTATTTTATTAACACTTCGTCTGCAAAGGTTTTTTCCGCACCTCTCGTCTGCAAACGTGGGTCTTTCGCGTCCGGCCATTAATTCACCCCCTTAATGCATTCAGAAAATTCTGAAAAAATTTACGCTACTTCTTTAACTATTCCTTTTGAAGTGCCAATTGTAAAATTTTTGAAAATTAAATTTTTTCACACATTTTTTGTTAAATATGTGAAGAAATTTGTAAAAAAATCTTGATTTACAAAAAAAAATGTAACTCAGAGACTTCTAAAGATAGCGCAATTTTTCAAAATGGAAATTAAAGGTCAATAGTGTAGCTTTAAGAAAAAAAATAGTTTGTTTCATTTATCCAAAGCTAAGTGCTTAAGTTTTGGACATGAAAACAGGCAATAAATTACGTACGATGCATATTGGTTTTCACACATTTTATCAGCAAAAAAATTTTTTTTTCTTTTTTTACAATGAAAAGTCCTTATAATTGCATATTATTATGATTCTCAACCTAACAGTGCATTGTAGTTGATAATTTTGTTGAGGCCGATCGCTGCTCCATTTTCAAAAATACTAAAAAAAAAAATTCAAAATTTTTTTTTAGGCATACTGACTAATGTCAAATGCCTTTGGCATACTACTGATGCCAAAAATACCATAAAACACGAAAAAAAAATTTTCTCGAACTCACCTGTTTACTACACGCCGTCTGCAAACCTGGGTCTTTCGTGTCCTCTGCAAAGTTCGTGTGCTCGTTACCACTACCTGGAAGGTACTAAAATTTTGAAACTTGGGCATTAGTTCCCCTTCCTATATAACTTTTTTTACAGATAAGGAGGAGCCTCCGCCCTTCCCCTATTTTCCCGGTACAAACCAAAACTGTTTTCGCTCGGACACGAACGACCCAGGTTTGCAGACGAAGGGTTAATTATGATAATAGACATTCATTTCATTGCTTTCGAAACTGAATCTTAAGATTATGAAAGGCTAGCTGTTAGGTTTTATTAATTTATGTCGTATAGCTGTGGGTCGATATTGAGATGATTGTAATAACGTTATCTTATTTGCAACCCGTAGTATGGTTTACGAGAAAGCAGAAATTCATTTCTATGAGGTAACAAGAGACATTTTTTTTCTGGACTACATGAAAGCTACATAATGTGAGACAAAAATGTTTGGTAATAGATAAGATGAAGTAATAGAGACGATACATTACTTAATGGAGATAACATGAAAAATATGATATAACACTACGTAAGATCTATAAGAAAAAAAAAAAGGAAATACGGAGTAGTCCTCGCGGCAACGCGCATGAAAAGATAAGAGAGAAGTAGCTGAAGAGATAGCCCGTGGTTTGTATACTGAAAATTTGTTCGTGTCCAGATTGTGAGCTATTTTTGGTTCCTCGACTATCGCAACAATTTAACCCTACAACTCATGACTGGGACCAAACGCACCCTACGCGAACTACCATTACCATTACCTTTTTGCTGATTTTTTCCGGTTTTCAGTCTTTGAATGGGTTTTTAATTCATTAAATGTGAATAAAATCGAATTCCTCGTACACCATTTTCTTTCTCATGAAAAATCGAAGAAAACCATGTATAAGAAAACCTGTTTAACAGCATAGGACTGGTTTTATGATCAAGAAAAGCATGGGGTGCGTTCGGACCCCAGCCGTGCGTTTGAAGATAGAAAAATAAAGTCATGAGTTGTAGGGTTAAACATTGATAATTGATGTTTGGATAATGGCAGCGATAATTAACTTGAAAAACAATAGCTTGGTCCTGAAAAATTTCTGGCAGTATCCTCGAATTCTAAAGATAAAATATACTATACACCATAGCTTCGTTGAGGAGTAAAAGACTGATGTTTTAACGTTTGTTGTGAACACTTCAAAGGCCGACTGAATTTAAAAAAATCGATTATTCACTCATAATTCAGCAGGCCAGATGTGGCGTTGCACGCCCTGCCACTCAATCATTTCTAGTTGGGCCAAATATCTCATTGGGAGAACTGATTTTCTACCAAATCAGGCGTTACAGTGCCATGCTATTTTGTTAGAACACTTCGAACTGTCAATCTTATCATGAGAGAAGATTCTGGTATGTGTATCTTATATATGTAGATATGATAGTATCTGGAATCGACTGATATATCTATCATCGTTACAATCTATGACGGCTACATAAAATCATGCAGTTGCGGTGTCCAATATATCATTCCGGAAATGATATAGTGGTAATTTTTTTATACATTCTTACTAAAGATGCCACGAGTAGCAATTTGGCCAAATACCGAATACCGAATATTCGGCCACGGCCGCCGAATGTTCGGCGAAAGATGTGTGCATTTCGCGCGTAGAGATTACGACCTGTCTCATTGCGGTGCATGCGGGGGCGATGGGGCGGGCGTATTTGGTTCATTTGCGAGTAGATTGTGTCACAACACTCATTATTTATTACATTCTTCTGATCGCACGTTGTATTATCATAATAATTAATCCTTATTACGAAAAAAATATCGCTGTTTATAGCTAAAAACTTTACAAATTGTACCAGTAATTAATTTAAAAATCGCCTATTTGCTACCAACAATTACTGAAATTTTTTTTTTTTTATTCATCATATCTTGCCTCTGATAGATTTTAAGCATTTAAGTAATAATTTGTTATTGAAATAGATACATTTTTGAGTATTACATATGTGCGTTTTTTTTTTCATGATTAGGGATTCGGTATTCGGCCGAATACCGAATATAAAAAAAAGTGGCCGAATGGGCCGAATACCGAATGGTAGCCGAATATTCGTGGCATTTCTAATTCTTACTGTTACAACTAGGCCAGTCAAATAGAACTTGAAAATGGCAAAACGGATTGACTTGCCAAATTTTTTAGGACAAGTAGAGGGTCATCTGATATGCCTAAAAACACCAGAATCCAACAAAATTTCCTTGTGCATCGGCCGCCATCTTGAAAAACAGGTAATCCTCGATATCTCGGCTCCCATTGGTCGGATTTTCGATTTTTTTTTTAGTTTTTTAGAGAAAAATATTGTCTACAACTTTTATTGGAAGTATTTTTTGATAGCTGTGAATGAAAACGTTTTACGATAAAAAAAGTGCCATAAATTGATGTCTAATAATGTTTATTAGGGTGGGCCGAATGAACCGACTATTTTTTTTATTCTAGAGGCACCTTCGACAATTTGTTCTTTATGCTCAAATAACGAGCCTCGAAAAAAATTAGCTCTAAATATTAACATTCAGAGGTGGCTCATCGCCATTTTTCATTTTCCATTTGAATAACATGGGAAATGTTCTTGTGGCGTCTGTCGATTTTTATATCTCGAGAAGTGATCTACTTAAAAAAATTCTGCAAGGCTATTTCCGTTCAAAATTAAACGCTCTACAAAAAAGGTCTCTCGGTCTTTTTCGATGAGTCTAACCATTTCGAAGTTTCTCTGGCGATTCTGGTCATTTAATGGCAAGGCTAACTTTGAAACGGTTAGATTGATCGAAAAAGACTAAAAAACCTTTTTTGTAGAGCGTTCAATTTCCAACAATAATAGTCTTGCAGAATTTTTCTAACTGGATCAGTTCTTGAGACATGAAAATCGAAAAGTACCACAAGAACATTTCCCATGTTATTCAAACGGAAAATGAAAAATGGCGATGAGCGACCTCTAAATGTTAATATAAGGAGCTAATTTTTTTTCGAGACTCGTTATTTGACCATAAAGAACAAACTTCTGAAGGTATCTCTTTGAAAAAAAAATTGTCGCCTTATTTGGCCCACCCTAATGTTTATTCTCAATTATAAAAGTAAAAAAAAAAAAAAAATGTGTAAAACATTATCAAACTTATTATTAAACTGAAAAATAAGGAATAAAATTGAAACAGTAGAAGCCAAGATATCGACGATTATATGCAGCTGCTCCGTCGCCTATTGTGTCCGTAAGCTTTACAGGTAGAATGCGGACAGAGACAACTTTGACGGTCTCTATCTCAGGTAATATTCGAGTAATCGCAAAATCGTATGCACAAAAATTATTCAGAATTTAGTCCTCTACAACTTTTATATGAACAATCTATTGATAACATCGAAAGGGGGCAATATAATTGACAATAAACATTATTAGACATCAATGTATGGCCTTTTTTTCATCGTAAAACGTTTTCATTCACAGCTATCAAAAAATACTTCGAATAAAAGTTGTAGACAATATTTTTCTCTAAAAAACTAAAAAAAAAATCGACAATCCGACCAATGGGAACCGAGATATCGAGGATTACCTGTTTTTCAAGATGGCGGCCGATGCACAAGGAAATTTTGTTGGATTCCGGTGTTTTTAGGCATCTCAGATGACCCTCTACTTGACCTAAAAAATTGGGCAAGTCAATCCGTTTTGTAGATATTAGCTACTTTTCAGTCTAATTTGACTGGCCTAAACGGCTTACACTATATCCACAAAAATCCCGCCATCTGATTTTCTGAAACACTGCAATCTAGCTCTAATCGAATCAAGAGAACTACGTCTATTCCCTCATATTTACCTATTCACCAGATCTCCATCAGTCCAATATTTTTAATTTTGTTCAACACATGCTTTCTTTGTTCTCTCTATATAATATACACTTGGGGTTTCCGTACTGTTAAAGTATTCAGCTCATCGTCAGACATCGTATATACAGACTCACTGCCTAATTTATAAGCAAAACATTTGGGAAAACATTCATTATTTTCTTATTGACGTACCCAATTAAGAATTTGCGACTATACATATACATGCTCCGGGGTTAAGATAATATATTTTACCCAATTTATAACTTAACTATTGCCGTTTCGAACGGATGTTTTATTTGACAATGTTAATTGATTCATAACAATTAAGTATGATAACGTTAAATCGAGGGGGAAATATTACAAGACTTAAGTGACACCATAATTCTTTCAGTTGGCTTGGTTTGAAATACTTAATTTTCATGTTTTCCGTTATTTCAGATCAATCCATTCAATTCCAATTAATTTTTTTAATCCAACTTAATTTTCTTAGTTCAAATTACCTTTCACGGTAATTTATTCTAATCCAAGTCCATATTCGATTATCCGGATTCATTTTTATATTTCCTGTTAGGGGAGATCGGGGCAAAATGATCCCGCAAGGCAAAACGATCATGTTAGGTTCCCTGCTGATTGGCTTTGCTAAGCAACTCAATATTACTTTAATAATATGCGCGGTGGATGTGGAAAACAGTGCGTGTCAGCAGAAGAACGCCAACTTAAGTATTACGTGTTGTACTTTTAAAAAACTACTTCAGAGACTTCACGATCTAACTTACGTACCCTACATCGATCTCTGTAAACATTGTAACCTATTTAAAAACAAAATATCGACATAATCTGAAGATTGCGATACACCTATAGATTCAATTTGGCGAGCAAACTTTTTTCATTCGGGACTTCTTCGCGCCGAAAAGTTGCATTCAGTTTAGGTTATGCGCTCGAGGAAAAATGATCATTTATGGCCCCATGTGTTAAAAAAACGAAAAATAAAAGATTGTTGCACATTGTTCGAAAACTTTGTAATCTCTGGGGCCTAATTGTTATTTGATCTTGACACGCACGATGTTAAGCGGATACCTACATTTCCTCACCATTTTCATCAACACTTGTTGTCTGTTGCATAATTTTACAAGAAATAAAATAAATCGATTGAAAAAACAGTTTGGTACTAAATATTAAACTTAAGGCGTCTTCTCACTTTGGAAATTAAAAAAAATCGATTTTTTTTTTTTTTTAATTTTGAAAGTACATATTATCAAAAATCTTATATCAAAATTTCATAAAGATCGGACGAGTCTAACTACATTTTTGGGCAACCGTTAGGTGACTACCTGAGAGCACCCGGCTGATCCCTTTGACGCCGCTCGGACGGTCCCTGTATACCTGACTCTATACAATTGTTAATGTTCTTTTGTTAATGTCCCATACAGCACGCCAATATTGATACAACGTTGCTGCAACATAACTTTGCAATAATGGGAATATTGCAGTAATATTGCGAAATATTGCAGCAATGTTGTAGCAACCCTGCAGCAATCTTGCTATGTCCGCTTTTATTGCATCTTTCTGGCAATACTGCAGCAATATCGTTAATATGTGATGATGATGAAATGTGTCATATGTCTTTTATACAAAATTATAGTTTTTTTGTATTCCAAGATCTATACGATGCTGCTACGCGAATCGCAAAGTATTGAAAAACAAAAATATTATTAACAATACAGACGTCTGTTTTCTTTTTACTTTCGTTTCGAAGAGGCGAATTGAAATTATTATAGGATTGAACAGAAGTTGATGTCATAGAACTTCTGTTTCCCGAATCTGTCTTTTTTGCCGATGGGTCCTATCCCGTCCACCCATCCGAATACTGACTGCGGCTACTGTTGCTTAACTTTCGTGATCAGCTGCGGTCCGGCATTCACCTACTCCCAACGATCTATCGTGAGATATTATGCTTTTCAAACTTATAAAACTAGCATCAAATGCTTTCACTGAGTTCGTGATACTAATATCAAATAAGCAGTAAAATTACCCGAGTGAACAAATATTTACTTATTTTAATCGTATCCTATCGAAACAGAAACTATTGAAATATTGCAGAAACGTTGCTGCAATCTTGAAGGTGCAATATATCGAAACAGAAATATTAAAATATTGTAAAAACGTTGCTCCCATCTTGCAGGTGCAATATATCGAGACAGAAATATTGGAATATTGCAGCAATGTTGCTGCAATCTTGCAAGTGCAATGTAATGAATCTGAGATATTGCAATCTTGCAGCAATGTTGCTGCAATCATACGTGCTGTATGGGGTAGTACCCCTTGCTTAGGTATATTCTGTTTTGGGGTCTATACTCATCTAATAAGACCTTAACACGTGCATCGCTGATTAACCCGAGGTAAGGTTTTTTCATGATTTTTCTGCAACCAAAACTTTAAACGCGTTTATCTCAAAACAAGGTTTTTCAATGCGCTGTTGATGAAATTTCCGAAACTATCCGGCCGATTGTCATGAAATTTGAATGACATATTCTTCATAGTTATGGCTATAGCGCATATCATCAGATTTTTTAAATTTTGATTTGAAGTATTTTTTTTTTTTACAAAAAACTGCAAAAAAACGCGTTTTTTTTTGTACTTCTTCGAAAAACGTGCGCCATTTTGTTATTTTCGCGAATATCAAAAATCTGATGATATGCGCTATAGCCACTGACATACTGAATCTAAAACTGTTTTATTTTTTTGTTTCGGATGACCTGTCTCGGAGATACCATCAACAAGCCACGAACATAACATTTCTACACGGGTTTTTCGATGCTACTGTTTGATTATAATAATTGTTAACAAAAAAAAAAAAAAATTTTCTTGTACTTGAAAGATGTGTTTATTACATAGGATCCATTTTATCCCATAATTTTTTGCAAAAATCCTCGAAAAAAAATCGCGAAAATAGCCTATTTTCGAGGTGCCTAAAGTGAGAAGACGCCTTAAACCTACGTGTACATACTTTTCTATATTGAAATTATGTTAGGGCAAAACGATCATTAAGAGATCATTTTGGCCCACCCTATGGGGCGAAACGATCCTTTGTCACTGGTGCAATTTTCCCTTTGTCGCAATCATAGCAACTCATAAAATCTGAAAAAAATCAGCAATGTAGCTGAAGGATGGTACAATCCATGGCTTCTATGTTTGGATTCTTAAAGTAAACAGTTTAGACCGAGGGGCTATTCACTCCGATTTTGGGTGTACAGGTGATTTAATGATTTCGGACGAATACGGATGATTTGGGGCGATTTCGTTCGATTTCGGATGATTTCGGACGATTTCGGACGATTTCGGATGATTTCGGACGATTTCGGACGATTTCGGATGATTTCGGACGATTTCGGACGATTTCGACCGATTTCGGTTGATTTCCAGTGGTTTTTAGTGATTTAATATGATTTCGGATGATTTCGGTTGATTTCGGTTGATTTCAGCTGATTACGCACGATTTCTCAGATTTTAAGTGATTTCGCGTGACTTCAAATTGATATCCTGAGATATTATACTGATTACAATATGATTTCGTGGTACTTTTAGTGAATTCAATATGATTTCCGGATGCTTGAAAGTGAGATAAGTTGATTTCAGACTCAGAGATTTCAACTAATTTCATGGAATTTCACAATTTTATTCAAAAGAATAAAAGGTAAAATAATGTCTCGAATAATGCGATTTCATGCTCACATTATGTTAGTTTTTGTCGTCCGAGTTACACTATCAGACTGTATCCAGTATAACACTTATTCCAAATTTTAAAACTAACCAAACCGTGAAGATACATGCAAGGGCGCCAAAAAATTCCAGACAAAAAGGAGCGAGGGAGTAGGCAAAAAAAAAAAAAACCACGGATTATTGTAATTATCACTTTGAATTATATTTTTAGTATATTTATGTTTATATTTGTATTGCACGTTTAATATCAATATCTATAAAGAAACAATATAATGTATAGGAACAAAATACAGTAGGTAATATAGGTACTCATAAGTAGAATAATATACATATTTATAGATAACATAAAGATAATTGTACTTTTCATTGATGAGATCAGTATATTGCTGAGTGTCAATTTTATGATCTTACTTTTTCATAGTTCTTTATTAAACGAACCAATGATATTTGAGTACGCAGTACACAAACAATGTGTGGACTAATGAGAAATATACCTATGCAAACAAAACGAAACGAAATAATTCTAATACTTTTCACAACGGTTTCCAGTAAATAAATTATGAAAGGCGAATTCAGCCAATGAGAATAATACAGATGAACTCGGGGGTTAGCATTCACATAAAAAAAATTATAAAAATGAAAAGAGAACGATAAAAATTCTATGAGGCTGCCACATAAATCGAAAACAAGGGCCCTCCTCGTCTAAATCTGTGTTTTCAGTGTATCTAAAACTTCAGGGCTCAACTGAAATCCGTTTGCCTTGATAGTGGGAGCGGAAAGAGTCAATATGTAGTTTGTAATATCGATATAACCATGTACTCCCACCAGCTCATTACGAAGGTATCCCTCCGAACTAAAATTGTACCAATCACAAAGCACTCCTATCTTTTTTTTATTTCCCTTAATTTGTGCGAAATCATTTGAGTATTCACTCGATTTCCATGTTTTACCTTCAATGTAAACAAAGCTTAGAACGAGTCCAATAAGATTTCCATCATTATTGAGTTTTCGGAATAAACACCAATCCCCAATGCTGATTTCGTCATATTTTTTAGCAAAATGTACATCAGAATTTCGGCTCAAATTTTTGTCATATTTGTTGAACTCTGACTCGCGGACTCGTTGAAGCCTGTCACTGCTCAAGGAAGTTGCATTCTTATTGAACAGCCAGCATAGCGACGATTTTCTCACAATCATTCCTTTGCCACTGGCATCAGTTACAATAGTAAATGAACTTTTAGGATTTAGCTTTTCGGCATATTGGGTATAATCTCGAAACTCCAGACCCCCGTCGATACCACTGAGTTTGGTTAGATCTTGAATTAGGTCCATACTCGCTGCAGCGTCCTCAGACGATTCATCACCAATTAATTCAACATCTGGTTCTTCGTCATCCTGTTCCTCATTCTCCAAACCAATATCTACATTTTTAACGGCAAGGGTATCACAGTCAGACAAATGTAATATCATTCCAAGATCAGTACCTAGCGTGAACGCGTCATTTTTGGCTTTTTCTATAGTTTCTTCTATAGCAGTACATCCTGGAAGAATTCTGGAATAATCTATGTCAATATTATTACCGTCGACAACTCCGGTAGAGGATTGTGCTTTTTTGACTCGCGGGAAATCAAAATTTGATTGTTCGTTATTCGCTATATCGTTTTGTAAATGAATCTTCTGTACTCTCTGAATTGTATCCAAAAGAGTACAGTTTACCACAGTTGAGAAGGTGGAGCTCAATGATCTTAAGGAACGAAAAAAACTTTCACAAGGCTGGCTGCTGAACAACCATGGCAAAAAAAGTTCAGGATCACTTGTCTGCTTCAAAGAAGCTATCACATTCAATAGGCCATGTGCATTCAATTCTATACACAGATAGGCGTTCAATGTAATAAAGTTTTCAGTGACAGAATAATTTGGAGAATTTACCAACCAAGATCGCCACAATCGTAGAAAGAAAACGCAGAACCAAATGTTGTAGATCCTCTCTAATGGACCTATATTTTTTTTTGAGAAATGCATCAATTGACAAATGCATCATTTTCAAATATGCTGCAGTTCCTTCACTACCGGGCACGTGCTGCTTCAATAAAACTGATACTTTTGGATCACTGATCTTTTCGACAGACAAGAAATTCACTTTATCTTTAGGAGAAAGATCTTTTTGATTCAAGCAATGCTTGTCTTTTGAAATGGTATTCATAATTATTTTTAAATGACTCAACGAAATTACGTGATTTCCTATTGGCAATACGATTGATGGCTTGAGGAGCCTTGTTCTAAGCTTGGTACCGAAATTTTTAAATGACTCAACGAAATTACGTGATTTCCTATTGGCAATACGATTGATGGCTTGAGGAGCCTTGTTCTAAGCTTGGTACCGATATGAATTGTATCTTGAATGAGAATCAGTTCTGGTAGAAATTCCGCATGAAATGATTTCATCGATAGCTGATTTTCAGATATCCTTGGCTCCGATTGAATTTGTTTATTGCATTCTCCCATTTTGGATTTGGCGCGCATGGCTTTTAATAGTCGAGGATCACCATCAGATGATATGCCCATTACTTTTATACCGCGGTTTTGAAGTTCTTGTGTGGCATAACGCCAGCGTTTAATGACATCGACTGCAGTGAATTTGTTATTTGTGCCGTACAAACACAAACAAAAAGAGGGCGCATTGTCGGCTATGAGTTTTGCAATTATTACATACACTAGACTACTAACTTTTCCGTTATTGAAGTGGTCTTGTATTGCCTTTGCAGAGGTAGCCATAAACTTGAATTGCGTAAGCATGCCATCATCGTTCAAAGGCAAAACAAAGCCGACAAGTTGATTGGAATCTGGATCATACTGGATTCGTCCAGTGATCCGCGTTGCATCTTCACTCAACCATACGTGTGCGGGAAAATTTCTAGCTTCCAAAAACATTTTCAATTCTCTGGCACGACATTCTCCTTCTAAAATGACACACCCAGTACTTTTCATTGTTCGGCTAACCGTACTGAGGCTTGGTAGCGGTAAATTCGCACACAACGTTTCGTACAGCATGCGGCCACCAATCATAAATAAATAAGTGCAAAATAGTTTCACAGAAGCATCGTACCTATTTCCTCGGTTACTCGTGTTTTCGCTTTTATTGGTTTGTGTAACAGCAGTTTCCATCATTGTTTTCAAGAAATTGCACGGTTTTCTAACCGATTTATCCAAGGCTGTATTGGATTGGAGATCAACAAATCCGTCGTGTAACTACGAGTCTTTCGCAGTCTGTAAAGGGCATGTTTGATCTCGGGAGAAAATCAAGCTTCTCAATGTATTCTTCAAATCGTCCATTCGTTTCAACTGCATTTCAATTTGATTCAATAAGGGAAAATAGTTGGTGATGCGCGTTTGATTTTTGCTTAGAGAATTGAAGCGTCTTCGTTTTCTGCGAGCTAGGCGGCTGTCTTTTGAAACATCAGAAGTTGTCGTAGAAAAAGCTGTTTTTGGTTTTCTGGTTACGGTAGAAGCTTGGCTGGAAGCTTGTGTAGAAGTTAGAGCTGTCATAGCTTCATTCGAACTTTCTCTGGAACAATTCGCTCTGCAATCATCCCATGTTAATCTTCCCCCTGCTGCTGATCTTCTGTACACTTATCGGAACCGACCGTGGATTCTAGTGTGACGAGTACCGCGTCTGTGATCTCAGTCCCGAACTCAATCGTATTGGTTTCGGCGAGAGTCTCCGTCGAGACCTCCGTATTAGAAGAGTCAACGTCAACGAAATCATCGTATATCAGTTGATATTCATTATCCTTGTGGTTCCTCAATACGTTTGAATCAACTGGAGAACCGAGTGAGGAACTCAAGGTAGAACTTGTAGAAAGTAAGACCGCGCCAATCTTTGATGTACTATTTCGATTCGCTGCAGCCGTTAACATGTCATGAACAGTATTGCGATTTGGAACGGTACACAATTTTTTGGCCAAGGGAATCCCACGGGGAGTCGATCGCTTTTTATTCGTAGATCGTGACTGGAAATGACTTGTCACGTGTCTCTTGTAGTTCGAGATGATCCATCTCTTCGCCTGACTATCATCGGTACTACATTTTGTGAGTTGAACATGATGACTTTGACAAAGTGGACATTGAATCTTCGCAGTATAGGTAAAGCTTGCGGGAAGATTCTCGCCATCGTATTCTTCGACTACTGGTACCTCGATAGATGGCTTATTGTCGGCTGATAATCCTGTTTTGATGTCTTCACTAATATTTTCGTCCGCTCTCAAAGACTTTAAGAACCCCTCGACAAGCTTTGCTAACTTCCCTTTTTCCGAATTAATTTCGATCGACGAGTGCTCCGTATCCGATACTTGTTCTTTGGAGGTCCTTATGCGTGGTTTACTTGGGCGGGTAGAATTCTTCAACTGAGTTGAGGACTGATTGTGAGCACTGTCCGACTTGAGTTTAAAGTAATCCAACGGACGCGATTTCACGTACTCTACCAATTCTTGTATTAAAACCTTGTCTCCAAGAAGGAACTGGAATTTATCCGGGATGAGATGAAATGCCCCATAGTAGTCCTTTTTGTCGCAGTTCGGTTCAAGCAAGACATGCATTGTATCGCGTGCGAACGTTTCCAGTAACGGAAATGTGTCCTCCGTGATATGTCTAAACGATAAGACATTGGCCAAATTGTTCAAGCGTAGGATGTTCTTCAAATACATGGGTATGAATATTCCCAATTCATTTTCCAGCTTTTCCCAGAAGTTTTGCTGCGGAAAGTTTTCTTTTTCTCGAGACTCCATCTTCTCTACCCCATTCGAGAGATCTACAATCGAAGTTGATCCTTGATTTTCGTGTTGAGACTGAAAAACCAACCAACAATTTATACAGATATATCCAAGTATGATCACGATAGTGAAGAATTGTATTATTTTATTTACACATCTACTGCGATTTCGTAGTTTTCAAGTCATTTCCTTAATTTTATGTACAACAAAAATATGTTGGTATGTTTTTTTTCAGAATTGCATGTAGAATGGTGCTGTGAAGCCTTTTTTTTGTATTCGAGACTCGTAGACTGAGATCAAAGAGAGATATGGAGAGAAACACATTTTTAAAATGGATTAAAAAAAATAATAATTCTAAGACAAATTCGCGGAATTTCAGCATGTGTTTTGTTTATTTTTTCTGACTATCTCGTATAATAATATAGTACAACCCGCGCCATAATATTCTTCAAGAAATATTTTTCCAAGTTCTAGCTATTTTCAAAGGAACTTCAATCTTGATTATAATATTGCTGATACAAATTTTTGTATTTGAAATTAACTCTCAACTCGTCTTGATAAAAGCACCTTTTTATGCACTTTTTTGTTGATAACATTCTCTAAAATTATACACAATTTGAATAAATATGATTTCTCTCTGAAAAGATAATTTCATGATTCTGACAAAATTTCATATAAAAAGTAGAAATTCAAGTTTATTACACTGATCATGCACACAAAGTGGTGAAGTTGTTTTAAAGCAAAAATCGATTTTTTTTTCATTATAAATGTGCTTCAACCAGCTTAAAAATGAATCTTCCGACTCGACGATTATTTACTGATTGCAAAATCACCTTTCTCAAACTTTTACGGATAGGTTTTGTGATACAACAATTATTTAAACAAATTTAAAAATTCAAGTGCTTAGAAGATGCGTTAAACGAGATGTTCACTGCGAGGTTCCACTGTCTTCATTCTATGATCATTGATCTTCAGTGAAAATGTAGATGTAATAATTTGCGAGGTGATTGAGTTTTTATTTGATTGTTCTTTGTTTATTCATTTTCAAAAAGCCCAAAAGACAGACCAATTACAGAACACCAAACTCAATAACAGTAGTAGTATCCCGAATTGTTTACAACTTATCACCTTACTATTAGATAAGATATGGAATTGTTGTTGCAAACCACAACAATATCACGTGCGTCCGTGCAACACTAGGATTATTCCCGCTGAGACCGGCCCAGACGAAGGCGGGCACCTCGAGAGGGCGAGGGGGAACCTCCTCGAGACTCTCGCACTCGCATTTTATTCGTTTATTAAGATTATTACAAATAACTTACCTTATGGCTTTCGTGGCCTTATGTTCGTTCTGGATTCCTCGTCTTGATTTCGTTTGACTTGTCACTTCGTCGAGCTCTCGCGTCGGTTCTCGAGTCGTTAGGTTCGCGCCTGTGTCTGCGAAAATACCGATGCAGCGCCGAGTGTAATGCGCAAGCGTTGTACCACTCGAATTCTAAAACGTTTCTGACTGCTTATGATTTCATGTTATTTTGGAATTATTTTGGATCATTTTAAGGGGATTTCGGAAGACTACGGACTGATTTCGGGGTGATTTCGTAGTGATTTCAGCTGATTTCGTAGCGATTTTGTAGTGATTTCAGTTGATTTCGTAGCGGTTTTGTAGTGATTTCAGGTGATTGCATAGCGGTTTTGTAGTGATTTCAGCTGATTTCGTAGCGGTTGCGGCGGATTTCGGCTGGTTTCGGCTGATTACGGCTGATTTCGGCCGATTTCGGGGCAAAATCAACTGATTTCAGATGAATTCAGCTGATTTCGAGTGATTTCATGTAAAGTGTCGATGAATTAATTTTGATTTCGAGAGACTTCGAATTTTGATTTCGAACCATGGTGTACAGCTGATTTCGAGAGTGAATAGCCCCTCGGTTTAGACTTTATAGTCATTTTTCCCTTAAGGGGATCATTTTGCCTCGGTCTCCCCTATTTCGGATTAATCCATCCAATTCAAATTAATTTTTTTATTTCAATTCAATTTTCCAAATTCATTTAATTCAACTGATTTTTACAGTAATTAATTCTAATTCAAGTTGATATTAATTCAGTTCATATTAATTCTCATTCGCTCAGTTAATTCTCGTTCATTCGGTTAATTCTCATTCATTCAGTTATCTCAGTTATTTCTCAGTTAAGGGGGGGGGGGGGGGGGGGGGGGTAGGGTTTTGAAGGCGAAAAAAGCAGGTTTTTACGGAATTTTTTTTCGGCGTACGGCGAAAGCAAATTTATTTCTACATGTTGTACATTAAAGAGTAGTAATTGAACTGTATTGTGTAAAATTTTTAGTGAAAAATATCGAAAATTGATCCGATGGCAGCAATTCTTAGCAGGCGTCTCAGAAAAAAGATATTTTGCGGTGCCAATCACAACTCAGCACTGGATCATCTTAAATTAAAAAATCAAAGTTATTTTTTTAAGTTATTCGTCCCTCTAGGTAGTGACGTCGCGTTTTTCTATTTTTTTCAATTTTTGAATTTTTTACAACACTCGAAAGTTGAAGTATCGATTTTTGGACCTAAATTCACGACTATTGTTGTTAATTATAAGCAACATAAAATCGAAAACGAAAAAATCTCGACGTCACGACCTCATGAATTGTGTAAAGAAATAGTGTACAAAATTTGAAAAAGATTGGTTCAGTAGATTTTGAGATACAGTTGGCACCGACTCAAAAAACATCGATTTGAGAAAAATGCGTTTAAAGTTTTTTTTAGCGAAAAGACCCTGATAAAAGTTATGCTATTCATTTCTGGTTTTACTCACATAGAGTCATCAATGCCAGCTCCATACAGCTGAAACACTGTCATTCAACATATCCAATGCATCTTCGGGATTACAAAATAAATTGCAGCTGCTTTCTACTAGGGGTTTCGAGCGGTTACCGGGCAGATATAAAAATCAAGCCGGTCGTTTGAAACGCTATAACTCCGTTAGTTTTACTCGGATTGACTTAAAATTTGTACACAATATTCTCGACATATTGTTCATTCAGAAAAAAATGAAAAAAAAAAATTAAAAACAAAACATTTTAAAACCCTACCCCCCCCCCCCCCCTTAATTCTCATTAATTCGGTTATTTTCTATCAATGTAATGTGAATTAGAATTCATGCATGAGCTATATGGCACGTCAATTCAACGAATTATTTCCCCTTCGTATTAAGGGGAGGGACCAGTCGAATTTTACGGACCTGTCTAAATTCTCGAATATCTCCGAAACGGGGGTATCAATCGGATTGTCCTTTCGGCAGGCGATGTTTGAGAAGTAATGACATCGAGTTTCCTTGTAAAATGCATGAAATCTTTATTTATTTTTTTTTTTTTCATGCGTCGAAAAATGCGGGCGGGTGACTTATTTCGACTAGCATCAGTGCCCACGCATCATTGACGTGGACAAAAGTATGTAACAGCAAGTCTATACGGTATAACGAGCACACCCATTACAAAACATCTTCGAGCCATGCAGTAATAACGTGGAAAAGTGCAAATCAGATTTCGTTATAATTAGCGATTAAAAATTGTTGGGCAGCCATGGTAAATGGTTGGGTTGTCATGGCAATCCTTAGTTTCCGAGATGCCCGAGAAAGAAAGGACAGCGCAGAGTCGTTTCGTCGGTACTGCAGACGGTGGACTACATTGTTGCATCTCGGAAACTAAGGATTGCCATGACAACCGAACCATTTACCATGGCTGCCCAACAATTTTTAATCGCTAATTAAAACGAAATCTGATTTGCACTTTTCCACGTTATTACTGCATGGATCGAAGATGTTTTGTAATGGGTGTGCTCGTCATACCGTATAGACTTGCTGTTACATACTTTTGTCCACGTCAATGATACGTGGGCACTGATGCTAGTCGAAATAAGTCACCCGCCCGCATTTTTCGACGCATGAAAAAAAAAAAAATAAAGATTTCATGCATTTTACAAGGGAACTCGAGGTCATTACTCCTCAAACATCGGCTGCCGAAAGGACAATTCGATTGATACCCCCGTTTTGGAGATATTCGAGAATTTAGACAGGTGTGACGGTGAAAAGGGTTCACTTTCAGTTTTCACCTCGCAGTTTTCTTTAAATAAGAATTTAAAGATTATATGGTCCTTTTGAAGATTTATCAGCCATTGAGAATTAATATTCTCGTTCGCGGATTCAAATTTGTGTCTCCTCGTCGCTTTCGTCGTTAAATTCCGATTTGAAATTGTTGTTTTTATAATTCTGATCTGTGCTTATGATTCACGAAAAACTCCTTTGATTTTTAATCTGGAAGATCGTTGAATTCAGCTATGATTCAGATTTAGATTTAATTTAATAGGACTTGAGTTCATGGCCAGACTTATTATTTGATTGAAGCTATTTTTTTTATATTCCAGGAAGGTTTAGTGTAGATTTTGATTATTGTAACTTCAGATGCCAATTAATTAATTGCTTAATTAATTAATATTCAAAAGCTTCGAAAATGATTAACTTTGAAAGAATTCTTTATTCAGAAGATGTTAATCCTTCGACAACTTTTGCTGAACTAAACTTGTCTTTTTACAACAGTGATAACAACATTTCTTTTATTTTGGAAAGATTTAAAACTCTATATCTTTACTCTCTCTTTTCTATTTTATATTCGAATGCGGAAAGAGGTTTTATTAATTAATATCAATTATATATACACTGAAAAAAAAATCTGGTTGATTTGAACAAAATCTGGTTGACTTAACTAAACCCGGCTGTTGCGGGCGGGGAAACGCCGCTTCAGTTGATACAACTAAAAATGTAATCACTTCTCGACGCTGCCTACGATTGAACGAAACAATTAACCATTTAGACCAACAATAGATTGGTTTGATTAACTAAGTATACGATTCGACATATTGAATTACAATACCAACCATGCGAATAATATGTTGATTCAACTATACAAACGTTGTGATAAATAAATGTGCTACAGAACGAAACTGTCACACGTATGCGCCAAAAACGATGTACTCGGATTGATTGATGATGTAATTGAAATAACTTTGAGGTGGAGTAGAATCAACACAGAACTGATAGAGGCAAAAAAACGAGTGTTCTAATCAAAATTCTAACTGGTAATTTTGACCCGACTGTTATTCCCATCAAATAAGTAAAAATACATTCAATTGAATCAGATAACTGTTTATTCCAACGGACTTAATACGTTCTTAGACTGACAAGAAATTATTAGATTGAAATATTTCTTTACTCCGATAATCGACATAATTTATTGGAACGGGTTGACGGATTTATATATTAGGAAAACATCGCATTATTTTGGCCGGGATTCGATCCGGGACCTACGCATTCGCTCGCATTACTAGTCGGACGCTCTACCGACTACGCTAAACTATTCGCTGAAATGCTTCATCATTTTTTCGGATTTATTTTGAACTTGGTGTTTGTCTTGATGATATCAGCGTTATAATGCAGCTGTAGACGTCTTAACTGACCATCCGAAGCCCAAATATCTTCCTAATGCATTTTTTCTCTAAAGTTCCGACAGTTCCGAAGGACCGCGCCATCTCTCAGACGAACTACGTAGTATTTCGACTCAAACAATATTATGTTACGCTGACAAATCTTGTACTATCAAGTTTTGATTTGGCATAGAGTGAACCGCAATGAAGATCCAAATATTGAAGTATTCGTTTGACTGAAACAGTATTTAATTGCATCAAGTGCAAAAGTTATTTCACGTAAACTTCGAATGAGTATTGTCCCGCCAATTCCATAAGATTAAGATGTTTGATTCAATCCCCTCAAGTAATCGCACGAACCATACATTCATTCTTCGGAAACGACATTATGTCATTCGTGAACACATATATGTTCGAACATTCTTCCGACTTTCATCACTAGTTACTCGCGATGAACGGCTTGTTATTCAAATTTCACTCATTCTCATTTAAAGCAATGCCTCATCTGTTTAAATTCGATAATAGATAATGCAAAATTTGAACATATGTCTTGTATCACTTTAACCAAGGATTCAGTTCATTCAATCATTCAGATTATCACAGACAAATGGAAAAAACATTTGGATTAACTGTAGATCAGAAAAGTGGTAAAGTATTCTCGAAAAAATGGAATACTTCCATCAACTGAGCAGTGCTCCAATAAATCGAATGTATAATCATGCCAACTAATTGTTATTTATCGAATTCAACTATACAATGTTGTCGCTGCAACTGAACATTCAGTCGGATTGACTGTCGCTCAGTCACGTCAACTGAATATCCGTCAACCAAATTGATAATGTAGATTCAACCATATTTTTTTCTCAGTGTATATATATTTCCCTTTCACAGGTCCGTAAAATTCGACTGGTCCCTCCCCTTAAGTAATTTTCAAAGGGGAGTTTGTCCTACTCTCGGGACTTTTACTAAACAAGATTTCTGGTTTGACTTAAATACGATCTACGAGGAATCATAAATTTACGCAGACAGGGGTTTTGACGATGAAAAAAAAAACTTTCTCTGTGTTATTTTCGTTGAAGACATTGAAATATAATCAACTTAACGTTCATACAAACAGTCTTTTTTTGTCGAGTCATCATGATACGAAAAGATTCGTAAGTAGTTGCAGCGACGTTGATGCCTGATCCACCTGGGCCTGGCTGCCTCTGATCGTGAAACTATGTCTCGCCGAGAGATGAAGAGAGCAAATCCCTAGGGATTTAGAATCAATCTGCATAGGTGTTAGTAATTTACGCTCAAAACTAATATTCTCGATTCAAATGCAATCAACATCGTTTTCAGGAAACCAGCAAGAACTAAATAAAATCATTTCTAAATCGATATACTGACCAAATTTTGAGAAAAAAAAGGAGCACAAGTATGTTTACTTCGATTTGTACAGCTGCATATCCATAATAATAAAAAAGTTACGAGAAAAAATGATAACTTGTTGTGGTATATCTTTTAGTCCGGATCTGCTGTGGATATCTTGTTCAAGCATTAATATAAACACAACATGTTTGTGTGACAATTGAATGGCACCTAATGAATCTCTTTTCGACAGGCAATACAGTTAAGCATCTTTCAAGCCTCGGTGTAGTGTCGTACCTTTCAACCCCCATTCTGTAGGTTAATCTCCGTATTAATAATATACCTGGAATAGTTAATGTTGTTGTGAGTGATGACAAATGCACTAGGTCTTTGCTAAGGTCGCCAAGAACCGCCTCAAAATTATGATAAACTAGATGACAAGTATCATTGAATTATGTGCCACGATTGTATTGCACGAAGGTGAACATTGCAAGCATTTTCAAAAAGTCAACTTTCTCACCAAGCGGTCAGGATCTCTCATTCTCTGGAAAAAGTATTACCAAGCGATTTGGTTAATTCCATGTCAAGTTAACCAGCCCAGTTTTTTAGTCCTATAGGTTGTATTACACAAATACAACACTCGATTCAGCCAACCTTTATCAAGTTCGGTTCAGTTTTTCCAGAGATAACCAGCTTTTCTTTACTATAGGCGATTCCGCTGCTTCAGTGTATCAAAATTCGCACTCATGAGAAAGAAATTCATTCATTCTTTTTTTAACCTTCCAGAAAAAAAATATACCATAACGATTGCACTGCTTCATAAGATACGTTTCTCAACTCCCAAATGCAGTGAATAATGGCTAATGTTAGAACGGTAATGTTAAACAACTCTAACCTAAAAAAAAAAAATTGTATAACATTAATTACGATTATTCTTGAAAACGAGAAAAAATCAGAATATGTAACTCGATCGAAAATGGCTTAAAAATTTTGTAGTAGTCTAGAATTTTCATGAATTGAAAAAAATCGAATTTGTGAAACTTGGAAAACAAATTTATTGCTTTCAAATTAGAAAAGAAAAACACCGAAATAATTTTCAACAATATTATCGGTCATTTTTTTTTTATGAAAGAACGTTCCAAGACGAAGAAATCCCTGTCTTGCTTTTGTCAATATCATTTTTTTTCCTTAAGTTACGAGCAATCCAAAATAAAGTTTTCGAAAATTCATGGGTAGATATAAAAATCTAAAAAATTCAGGTATAGAAGTACTTCTTTCAATTGTTGGAAGAAAGTAAGCTATTTGTAAATTCCAGAGAGAAATAAACTCATAAAGTGAACCAGAAAGCAAAATGAAATGAATCAATAAATAGTTTGTATTCTGAAATGCAGGGCCGCACTACACGAAAGCTAGAATCAGACTTTAGAGAAGAGAAAATATACGTCTGGACTAGACTAAAGCTAGAGCAAGACTGCTGGTTTCACAATCATATTTGTTGACGCAGCAACCGATAGTTCTTATTTTTATAGTGATATTTTATCTATCTTCCCAGCCTACTAAACGGGAAGATTGCGTGTATAGGGTGAATGCATCCTGCGTAACAATATAAAAGAAACAGTGAAATCAAAAATGGTCGGGCGAAAGGCTCATTAAACTGGCATGGAATACTCTATATACAGGGTGTCTCGAAATTCGCGCGTGTGCTGTATACTAGCGGATTCCTGGCGAAAAATGGATACGGAATATCTAAGTGAAAACTTCCGCGAGGACTTAGTTTTCTTGTAAAAACACTTAATAACGAACCAATCAGCGATCAGCTTTGGAAGAGACTGGCTAGAATCCACATCGCCGTCCACCCCGCTATCGCGAGTGAGACAATAATGTGTGGTGTTCCCCTCTCTGTCCGCCGCATTAGTAGCCTCCGTGAGCGTATCACATAGACAGGGGATCATACAATATTGTTTTGTACTCGGTGGTGGGGTGGACGGTGATACGAACTTTGAGCCACTCTTTCTAAAACTGAACGCTAATTGGTTGGTTATTAGGTGCTTTCACAGGAAAACCAAGTCCTTGCGGACGTTTTTACTTAGATATTCCGTCTCCATTTTTTGCGAGGAATCCGCTGGTATGCAGTAGGGGAGGGTGGCCTGAAGCGGGTAGGTTAACGATAGAAGCCGAAAAATCTTAGTTTTTGTTCGAATAAAATAATCATTTTGGTTTCATTTAATAGGAGGGTTATCGAACTTCAAAATAATAAATCATAATTGTGTCATTTTTTACAAAGTAATTGTTTATTTTTAAAAATTCAGAACTCCGCGAAAACCCGCTTTGCCCTTATAGGGGGCCTAAAGCGGGGAAGCCACTCGGGCAAAGCGGGTAATTATTACAAACTTAACAAATCTTTTTAAATTATACTTATCTCATTAAAATTTAGTCACATTTGATATATTTATCGATAAAATAAAAAAATAATAAATCATTAAATCGTCAGACTAATTAACTGTCATTATAGAAAAATAACATTTCAAGTTATACTTAACTAATTTAACATTTATACTTATTTCAAAGAAGTCTCAACTTATTAAGTCTTATTCTTGACATAAATCACAAAAATAAGACCCTCTTCCTGAATAATTGGTGCAAGTTTCATGAGCCCACTCTCTACAATCTCCACATTCGATCCAATCTTGTAAAGGTGGGTCCTCATAAGACCCACCACAAACAAGACAAAAATATGCTTTCTCAATTTTTTTCTTCAATACCCTCTTCTTTATAGTTTTGCCAGTTTTACTTGTAGAAGGAAGATCTTTCGAATTCTTTTTTGCAGCAGCTTTGGTACTAACACGCTTTTTTTTCTCTTCTTTTTCCATTTGCATATTTTTGAACGGAGAACTAGTCAAGACTTCAGCTCTCTGACATTTACGTTTACGATTAGTTTTATTTGGACCAGGTTTTGGTAGCGGTCGAATATCTAAAGGCATTACATGAGGTGTCAATGGGGCATCTACCGATCGAAGTGAATGTTCATTAATTGTCATAGAACATGAGGCTGCATTTTCAAAAGCTGAATCATACGAAGTTTCCATGGGTAAATTGATGTTTCCACCAACATTTACGATAACAGGTGGAGAAACAGTGCCATCAGAATTATTAGAGGTAAAACGACCAGCACCAGTAGATTGGGTCTGTGATGTATCATCGTTGATATTTTCAACAACTTGAGGTCTGTCTGTCAGAGTAGATGGCAAGAAATCGGCATCCGTAAATATATTCCGATCTGTGGGCCATATTCCTGCAGACTTAAATCCCTGGACAGCGTTTTGTGTCGTAGCTGCTTTTAAATACGCTTGTCCAACTAGTGAAGCCACATCATATTGAGAAATGATCCGACCCACATGGCTTCGTTGAAAAGTAGAAACTTCTTGCTCAAAGTAGGTTTTCAACGGTCCATAAACGCAACCATCCAGGGGTTGAATACGGTGTGTCGTATGAGGAGGCAGCGATACGAAAATCACATTATTTTTTCTGGCATATTCCAGAGCTTCAACAAATTTGTGAGATTCATGGTTATCTAAGATTAAGATTACTTTCTTTTCGGGAGTTGGCCGAGTCATCTCAACAAAATGTTGGAGCCACTCTAAGAATTTTGGTCCATTTATCCATCCATTATCAGTGCACGTGGCAGAGGAACCAGGTGGCGCTCCATCTAACAATCTACCTATCATTCTCTTTCTGCCGTAAATGAAGAATGGAGGTATGAAAGATCCAGCCGCGTTACATCAACAGATAACAGTAGTCAATTTACCTCTCTCCGTACTGGAAATCACACCCACCTGCTTTTTACCAGATTTTGACAAAATTTTCGGAAGCTTACTACTTGATGCATGAACGCCAGTTTCATCCATATTATATATTCTAGGCGCATCAATGCCATGCTTATCGATCTCTTTCTCCAGTAAATCGTAAAATCGATAAACTTGAGGCCTGTTAAAACCTCGGGCTCTTGCAATTGATGTTGGTTCGGGTTGTCTAACAACCAAATCTGGATTACGCTTTTTAAAACCTAAGTACCAGTCTTTTCCAGCACAGCCATCTTTAAAAGGATGAGCGATATTATTACGCTCAGCATATTGATAGACTAGTCTTAAAAATTCATTTTTAGTCAGGCCATAAAAAAGGTCATCGACCTGAAATATGTATTCAAGTAACTCAGCTTCTTGAACGTCATTAAAAACTCTTCGATGACGTCCAAGATTTTTGCTGCAGCTTCCTTTTTTTAGATGTCTTTGCAGCGTGGCAAGGGGAATACCGTACTTCTTTGCCGCTGCAGAAACTGGAGTTGTTTCGGATTCTTTCATTGCATTTTGCATTGCCTCTTCACACCAGGCCGCTTGATTTGGCTTCCTCTTATATTTATTAACCATCTATAACAAAATGCGAAAAAATGAGTATCAAAATATATCAGGGCAAAGCGAGTAGATACCCGCTTTGCCCGAAAGCGCATTTTTTAGTCGAAGAATAATAACATCAAATAAACAAGTTAAAAAATTCGGAATTACAGTAGAACCTCGTTGGTAATGTAGGTAATGTGGGGAGGGGGTACCTCGGATGAGCGAAAACTCGGATAGTACGGATGAAATCAAAAAATCGGAAATTTAAATAATTTTTCATGTATTTGGAATTGTAGAATTAAATTCTTCGCTCGTACAGCATAGGCATAGCGGCTCTATCTGTTTTATCCGAGTTTTTCCGTATTATCCGAGCATACACCTCGAATAATGCGGAGTACTCGGATGGGTTCGTTGCGAGGGGCCATTCACTCCTTCATTTGGTGTAAAAATGATTTCACAGAATCGTTGATTTCATGTGATTTCGCGTGTGATTTCAGTATTTCAAGCTCTGCATGATTTCAACGAATCGTTTGTAGTTTTTGGTGATTTCGTTGAACGAAATCGTGATTCGAATCATGATTTCGAAATACCAGCTATCGAAAAGAAATCGGAGAGAAGGTTTAGTCTACGAATCTTAAAAAAATTCACGTGATTTCATGAATGCATGTGATTTCACGTTATTTCATGTGATTCCAAGGTGATTTCAAACACTCTAGAGGATATTTTGAAATCAACAATGACAGATGATTTTGAGCGATTTCGAGCGATTTCTTATGATTTCTTTCGTGATTCATTCGATGTGATTGGATGATTTCACTAGTGAATGGCCCCTCGGTTCGTTGCCTCGGATAACGCGGAGTCTCGGTTGATCGAAGGCCGGATAAACGAGGTTCTACTGTACCATCGTATTTTATAGGTTTATGATATCAGAATAATATAGTAATATTGGCAATAAAAAAGATAAGCTGGTTTGAGAACAGTCATAAGTTACATACCTTCGGTTTTTTTAATAAACTCGACAATTATTTTATTTTAAGTCTAGTTCCGCCGTGGCGCTAGGCAGATACATCGTTCGGGCCGATTGAAACTCGGGAGGGTTCGGGTAATCACGGCATACATACATATTCGCGCTTGCGCACTATGCGGCGGCATACGAATGCCTACCCGCTTTGAGCGACCTACTCGCTTTGGGCCACTCTCCCCTACATGCGCGAATTTCGAGACACCCTGTATATGAATGTAATGTGCAAACATTTTTACCTAGCTTTGAGAGGGCCAGGTAAAGTTTTTCATGATAAACCAGGAAGGAGTTAGTTTTGTACTGCCAATGAATATAAGCTATATGAGCGGATCCACGTCACTTCACTCAAAAAAAAAAACCGTCAAGTCACGGATTTTTGCGCCAGTCAATACATCTGTAGTACGATGGGGAAAAAATACAATTTGAAGGATTTTGAAAAATTCTCAAAAATGGCGGAGCTAGAGGTATGTGAATTTTTGTGCACTGCTATGTTTGAAAATTCATATCTCCGAAAGTGTTCATCGGAGCGGAAGGATCCTTAAATCGTTTTGTTCGTAAAAGAATGCGCTTTCATATAAAAAATTATATTTTCAACAAAAAAAATTCTTTCAATATTTTTTTGGCGTTTTCATTTTTAATTTCGCTGCCATTTCCGCGGGACTTACAGAAATTCATGGAGATCATTTTTTTCGGATACCTGGATCCTTCCCCTTCAAACCTAAAAAAAATTCATGGAGAAAATACCTGGGTCGGAGATAAAAAATAAAGCGTGTCGTCGCGCGTGACCGTGCGCGCTAATCCACGTCCGCGCTAATCCAGGTCCAATTGAAAAAAAAAAAAAATACCATTTTGTAGAGGAGAAAATTATCTACAAATTTAAACTAGAGACCGAGCTTCTGCGTTATCAATTTTTCAAATTTTTTCTACAGAAATTTGCATAAAAAATTATGGCTTTCATAACAGTTTGGAGAGTTTTCGGTATTACATAACTTTTGAAGTATGCGGTAACCCGCCGAATCGCAGATGACCAGCTTTGACTACAGGTTGTGAGTTTACTGAATACAAAAATAATATGTTGCGCAAAACAGCTAAGATATTTTGTTTAACAAATCCATTATTGAGTTGACACTCAATTTGTGGAAGATAAGTGGTTGAAACTACATTTCCATAGCATAAATATTTTGTGAGATGCTCTGCGCGCAGTGATATGATGTAATTTTCGGGTAAATCCTATGTATATGTATATATATATGTATTATTAATTTCCAGAAAAGTAAAAAATTGATTTAAATGTGCTAAGTAGTGTGTTGAATTCAATGATGCTACTTTTAAAATTGTTTATGCTATTTTGATCACGGTATATTTTCTCAGAGCCCATGTAACAATATTGTGAAACTTAGGTCCGATATCTCTTTAAGCCACCTTGAAGCAATAATTGTGGTTACCGTATTTAAAAACGCGTTTCTTTTCTTTCATAAAACGAGTCGCCTTATCGCGCACCTTGGCAAAGAATATAAATGCTGGTACTCTGGCATAGATATTTGTTGCATAATCTGAACTTTGTACTACGTCATGGTCCAAGGGAAGTTACATGCATCATGAGTACCTCTGGCACTTCTAGACACGAAAAAATTGAATGATAACGCCTTTTCTTTATTCCATGCAAGATTTTCGTGATGTTTGGTATCTTACATAGGATATACACTGCCGTCCAAAAGTTTTCGGACAGAAAGCTTCGCTTCCTTATGGAATTTTGTCCGAAAACTTTTGGAGGTTATGGTACGAGGTTATCCACTCATTATCAGCGCACCATCAAACTGCGAAGAACAAATTTCGTTTCAGTTTTGACAACTGGTGTTTTTAGAGCACTATAACTCCTAGCTTTCGAAACGATAAACTATGGACCCGAGTAAAAATTTGAACTGGCTCTGATCAGGTGCGGATAAGGTTTGCCTGAATATAAAATCAGGCCCCAATCCCGTGTAGAAATTTCTCTGGGTTGGCCCAATGACTAGCTAGTCCCAAATTGGGAATCCCCAATTATAGCCCAGCGAGCCAGTCACGACCGTGGTACTAACTGGTCCCAATGTAGATAATGATTATTGTGTTGGACCATCTAATGCCCACATAACGAAACTACTCAGCACATAACCTCCATTTTCTTGATACGCGATTGGACCTCTACACACGGCAGACGTGTTTTTCCACAGTATCGTAGTCTTAAATTCTTTTAATTAGTAAATTTTATTCTTACTGATAGTTCAAACAAAATTGATACATCAAGATTAGATTGCTAAAGTTAAAGTAAAGCAATCTAAAAAATATTATTTTAATTAATAAGAGAAATCAAATGAAGTAAATCGGAGCTCCTCGTGGTTCGACCACGTGGAGTAAAATAACCTCAAATCGACAATTAATTAACCATCTAAATCCTTGAAAAGATTCTCTCCCATTAAGGGCTTAAATAATTTAAAATTGATATAATGCAAATCTAACGGATAAATATTCCATAACGCTTAATCTTAAGTTTTAAAACAATAAGTAATACCATATAAAATTAAATATGCTATGTAGTAACCGAGTGTGAAGCTGAAATATTATGTTTAAAATATAGATAAGGAGTTCTGGAATTAGAATATCATATCTTTTTCTCTCTTTCTGTGAGGATTTCTTTAAGGGAAAGGGATTCCCTAGATCGAACGGTGTTTCAACACGTACAATCTGCTCGTGCAGGGGGCGGACCTCACCGCAACTAAACCTTTTTAGATAGTTCCCAAATAGTGCCCTAATAATTTTAGATAGTCCCCAGTTAGTCAGGCCCATCTCCAGATCACCGTTTCATACCGACCCGGGTACTATCTAATCTTTCCAAATAGTACCCAAATTGTTTTCAGCCTAACTGGATATTTCCCAAACAGTACCCGACAATAATTTCCACACGGGATCATGAGTATAACGCTACGTGCATACGGGCCCCAATTGGCTGATACGTCAGGCCCTCATTAGAATACGGATGAGGTCCCGACAGGGCTTCCATTTCGGGTCCTGAATAGGATTATAGTTGGGGCCCTGAATGGGCTCATACTATATTAGGCCCAGTATGGGTGTCGGGTCCCGAATGGGGTATGATTTTAGACTTGAACGGAGTTTCCCAAAGTTGCGTTCAAAAAAAGCCGCTTTAATGTTTACTATGAAATACTGAATGCGAATAGTGGCCACGAAATCATCTGGCGAACTTGGAAATATCAGTAAATTTGTTGAGTCTCGAATAGTTAGGGTGATGGGTGATTGTGAAATTAGACTTTTAAGTCTCTAGAAGTTTCTTTTATGAAAATTCCATGTCACATGTTCTGATTCGTGTCGACAATCTCTATTACATAGATTATGGAACATTCTGAATTCTGACAGTCATAGAACTTCGAATTCCGATGTTAATGGCTACCCTGAAATGGTTACTATTCAAACTCATGAGTTACTACCGGAGACTCAATATAGTATTTGTACGAATGGGCATACTTGGACTTTGCAGCGATACTATACAAGAACACATTGATATTCGCTCGTTTCTCTGATGCAATCACCGGCCTCATTCATTTTCACACTTTCACCTTCATACGTCAACAAAAATGGACAAATATGCTGTCTTATAATTGCCTTTGTTCTCTACTTGACATATGCTCCTCCGTAACTAATTCTCGTTTTCAAATCAGCCTGAAATAAATGCCTACATTATATAACGATCATGGTTTTACCGATGAAGTAAGGTCTTCCCGACATGAATTGAATTTCATACTGCATGGGTACGAGTTAATGACCGCCAACGTCTATCAGCTGTAAACTCTACTGTGTACAGAAGCACGGAACCAAAATGATATCTTGAAAATATAATAAATATGACGTATGATAACAAATAACCAACATCGGTTGTGAAAAAAGTGTATTTAATTCAGAATTTTCGAGTCGAAAGAGCACCGCATCATCAGGCCTGGGCAAATGGTGTTTTGAAATGATTGATTAAAATGTCTCCAAATTTTATTTGTAGATCCAGGTCTAGTAGGTATGTGTATAGACGCCTGATTTCCGAAACAGCCTCACACTTATAGGTAACCGCAGTTCAACAGTCACATCCAATATTGCTAACTTAACGGTTTTTTTGCAACGTATGCACGAGAAGTGCTCCTTTTCGTGCCTGCGGAGAGTGGCGTAAGTGGCGCTTTACAGCTAAAGTCCCTATAAGGAGATTCAAAACATATCTCGGAGATACGCCATTTGCTGGTTTGGTCAGTGCTGGATTTACCAGCAGGCTAAGTAGGCTGGAGCCTAGGGTGACAGATTTTAGGGGGCGGTAAATTTGAAAAAAAAAAAAAAATGAAAAATCACTAAACGCTCTGTAAAATATATTTTTGTGATCATGGATTTTTAAAATATTCCAAAAGCGTTTCAATATTACAATTTAAATTTAGTAATTTTGACTCATTTGTTTTTTATTAATCATTCCTGTAAATTTAAAAAACTAGGGTATCGAATTTCAGAGGTCAGTAGGGGCGGCAAAAATTGAACAGCCTACTGGCGGTAAATTTGTAAATCCGGCACTAGGTTTGGTTGACCGATCAGAGCCGAGGCACAGATTGTTCTGAACTATGCGTGTTACACACACTCAGCAAACTGCGGCTTTCATGCAGCTAGAGCCGATAATGGCGACACTAATCAGAGTAAGGCAACAGAGCGTTTTGACTCTGCTTATAGGGACTATATTTACAGCTAGGGATACAATAAAAATGCTGCCCAGGCGCAAATCGTCCCGATTTTACTTCTCGCACTAGTGCCTTCTTCATACACGCGCTTCTCGCACTAGTGCTTTTTTCTCGCGCGCCCCTGCAGGCACGAAGCAGCACTTCGGCGACGGCTACTTGCGGCATCAGTTTTTAGCGAAATGTTTCGGGAGAAATTAATTAGGCGAGGTCATCATAACCATCTTTTGAAGTCATTTGACGTATTGCAGTCTTGAAGTCATTGATTATTAAATCCCCCTCTCCAACTTTATTCAATCGAAGGATTTCATCTTCAGGGTACAGCATAAAACTAAATTATCTGAAATTGAATATTTGCATGGAAGTTCTTCCACGATCAAGAGACTCGGTAGAGTCTCGCGCCTAGATATACATATGAAAGAAAAATTTTTTTTTTGTATGCGCCGTGCGAGACCCGACCGAGTCTATATACCCGAACGAGAACTGAACGGCCGTTACGTCAATTTATGATTGTTAACTCCTTCCGTCTCGCTATACATACGGAATTGTAATATTTATCGCAGAATGTGGCCAAGAAGAGCTTTCGTTTAAGCCCTATTTTGATTAAATCAGTGAACGTAGAGCTGAAATATAATTATTCGACGTTTTAGAATCAGATAAAGTATACTTGTCTTCGACAAGATTTTATTATGTTCATCTCCTTCAGTCCGTCGCTGTGACACTAAACCTATGTGGATAAAAATAGCTTAGAGTGACCTTCGCTAGACTACATAGAGAGAAGTACGGGCGTCAGTAGCTTGATGGCGCTTCAGTACGCGCTGATGTAGGGACCCTTTAATGAGGGATGAGACACCGTCCGCCATTAATGGACTTAAAACGGAAGTTGGGCGTCGCACCAGGCGCGGACTGGGCCGCCGGGACACCGGGCATAATGCCCGGTGGGCCGGTAGGCCGGTGGCAAACAGATCATATGTGGATCCATGAAATTCCATCAATAAATAGAATAATTCATATTCATTAACTCAACAAAAATATTTCCCTTGAATGGGCCGGTTTCATAAATTGGCCCGGGCCGGTTTCATGACGCCAGTCCGCGCCTGCGTCGCGCCTGCGTCGCACCGCACCGAGCGCGCCACTATTTGAATGTTGGTAGAGTCGCAAAACACCAGTGGTGAAGAACGAATCAAATTGTTTTCAGTGAAATTAATTTTATTTACCATATACTACATACCATATACCATATGCTATAACCTTACTGCAATGTAAACTAAAACACTCCACCCCAGTTCACGTTTCAGTTTCAAAGCGGAAGTCGCCCATTGATAGCGGCCGACCAATCCGCATCTCGCGCCGTCGGTGTCTCATCCCTCATTAAAGGGTCCCTACGCTGACGTTGATCGCGTTGATTGAAGATAGAGAGGTAGATGCCTGGTTTACGTAGCGCCGTAACTTGACTTAATTCAAGGATTGACCAATCAGAAGGCTTGGTTCAACGCCTGGCACGTGGCTCAGCAGCCTCTTGATTTGTTAATTCTTAAATTAAGTTAAGTTACGGCGCTACGGAAGCCAGGCATGACATGAGTGAACTTTCAACTCCTTACGGCCATATATTCTACATACACCATAGCCGTTGAGACCGCGTACTTTTTTAGCCAAGAAAATTCGACTAATATTAAATATAAAATACGCTCCACCTGCCGCGGCCGTGGTCCGTCGGCTGACAGGGCTCTAGGCTAATTAATTAAATCTATATTCAATATGTTGGGCGCCAATTGGTTTAAGGAACCAATACCTATTTCCTCATATAATTCTGACAATTAATAAATAAATAAATAGATAAATAAATATGAATTCGACTAGCTCAATTATTAAATATAGCAGAGACAACACAAGGTGGATACGTGGAGGACCATAAGAAATTGCAAGACAATAGAAAAGCGTATAAAAGAAGATATATAAATTTATTAACTTATTTTTAGACGATATATCAGGTGAAACGTTATATCCTTCACAATTTGACAATTTAGAACAAGGTGATTGACCAATCGACAACAGACGGTCGAAGGTACAAACAAGAAACAATTAACAGTTATTCAATTTGACAATTTTTAAGTTATCGATCGACAACATACGGTCGAACGACAAATATATAGAACAGTTTTACGATTTTACGGTAACAATTTACAATATGACCAAAGACGGCCAGACTCCTCGAGGACTCACTCGCAAGTATCTTAAATTCGTCTAATGCGCAACTAATAGGCGTGATCAGTCGTTCCTCGTTGAGTTTGGTACCTGGTTCAAATTAAATCTACAGTTATGTTTACTGATCTTATGTCTACAGGGTTAGTCGATTATTACAGGTAAGGAATTGATTAGGGTTCTCGAGGAGTCAATTCAAGTCTTGACGTCGAGGACGATTTTTCCTGTCACACCGTAGCTATCGTGTTGTTAGGTTAGAATTAACTGTCAAAGTCAGATATGGTTAATAAGACACGGGATCGATTTACATTCGATTAAAGAAGTGGTAATAAATTAGTGAATTGATTGCAGATATCAATTTCCGTTTATTTACAATACTTATTATTCGGTTATAAACAACTGTATAATGAAGTTAAATGTTAATAAACCAATGTCAAACGATATTAATTCGTGAATAATATGTAAGAAGCTAATGAATTGATTGCAGATGTAAATTTCTGTTCATTTACGACATTATTTACGAGCTAGCAGTCCCTCGAGGACTATAAACTGACTCGTGGCATCACTTCGACAACGACGGTCAGGAACGAAGCGATGTAAATTTGATTCAACGAGCAATCTATGAGACATCCTTGACGTGGCAGACAGTTCTCCAAATTTCTTCAGCGCCGCCGCCTAAGAAGTCTTAAAGCACAGTCCTGCGGATATCTTAGAGCCGACGCTGTAAACCTTACTTCGAAATAGTCCTGCAGAGATTTTCAGTTTGACTATCAATTCGGGCATACCCTTCTGCGAGTAATGAATTAATGAAAAGTATTGCTTATCGTGTAAATCAATGTAATTGTGGCGTGTAAGGAGTAGAATAAAGCGGTACCTGTTTCTGAAAATAAGCTCATTCACAATATTTTTATAAATTTAACGTGATTTATTTTGTCTTCAAATACAATATTGGAATAGGGTAAGAAAATGTAGAGAATTATGATGAGGAAGACTGCAACCCCGAGGGGGTCAAGAAACGAATGTACAATAAAATTACCAGATTATTTTTTGCAACACATGGGTGAAGAGGCCCTTTTTCTCGCATGTAGAGTGGATGGAAGATTGCTCATGACGAGCATGGTCTTCATTACCTCCCCAGGCAATGAGTCCATTTCCTCCCAAAGAGAGGGAACTCTATGAAGGATGAAATCTTCCAAAATTTCCGTCCTACACGCGAAAAAAGGGCCTATACATGGATTTGTTGAAATAAGTACGGAGGATAATTTGCGAAGAAATCCAAACCAGCCTCAAGAGTTGCGCGAGAGATTGGGATTTTGAAATTGTTGGTACAACGGATCATCAAGGTCGCACATCTCATACCCTCCAAGTACGATACGGCACAGAAGCTTGAGTCACCAGATAGTGGCAGTCGAAGATTCTTCTGTGAGACGTTGAGGAACTGACTTATAGGGAAAATGAAGGTATTCGCAGGATATTTGTCACCAAACAGTCCATCATCTTACCACAATTACATTAATTTACACGATAAGCAATACTTTTCATTAATTCATTACTCGCAGACGGGTATACCCAAATTGATAGTCAAACTGAAAATCTCTGCATGACTGTTTCGAAGTGAGGTTTACACCGTCGGCTCTAAGATATCCTAAGGACTGTGCTTTGAGACTTCTTAGGCGACGGCGCTGGAGAAATTAGGAGTACTGTCTGCTACGTCAAAGATGTCTCGTAGATTGCTCGTTGGATCAAATCTACGTCGCTGTGTACCTGACCGTAGTTGTCGAAGTGATGCCATGAGTCAGTCAATCACCGAGGAACTCCTAGCTTGTAAATAATGTCGTAAATAAACATAAATTGACATCTGCAATCAATTCATAACTTTATCAAGACTTAATAACGAATTAATATTGTTCCAAATTGGTTGGTTATGTACCTTTATTACAATTATATTCGTAGATTTCACCCCGATAGTTGTAACCAAATAATGTTGCAAATAAACCGAAATTTACATTTGCAATCAATTTACTAATTCTTTACAAATGAATATCGATTCCCGTTGTCTTATCAGTTGTCTCACGATTAAACTCGAATGTGTCACTCTGCCAGTTAATTCTGACCCAACGACGTGACAGCTGCAGTCTGCAATTGTCCGTCTTTGTGGATATGTCGTTTGACCACTCTATGCGTTCGACAGCGTTGCCCTTTTCGTGTTTACACGAATTGCCTAACGTTAGGCTTGCCCAGTTTCCAGTGAACCTCACTGTATATATCAACATGTTTCACTTTCTTTTTCTAATAGGCAGCGCCGGATTAAGACCCCGCGATTCCCGGGGCTAAGTCTCGAAGGGGCCCTCTTAAGGGTAGAGAAAACCCCCGATTTTGGTAAAAGTAGGAGAATAAATTGCAATTTTTTATTTTCGAGACCAATGCTACAATTCCAATATAATTTGTCATGTGTCGTCGCTTTCGAATAAGAAGGTTCTATCTCCGAGTCCTGCTAAGAAGGGACCATCTCGCGATTCATTTAAAGTCTTATCTCAACTAATCTAAATAAAAATTAGCTCCCGTAGACAAGACTTTAGATGGATCCAGTGTTGCCAACTCTAAAAAACTTTTCTCCCTACTCTCTAAATCTGAATTAGTGATTTTTCACTAATTTCAAGTGAATATTCACTATTTCTTCATGCTAGGATCGTACCACGCAGAATAAGTGAATATTCACAATATGAATTAGCGAATACGAAAATCACACTAATTTGACAAGTGACTATCTCTCTAAATCTGAATTAGTGATTTTTCACTAATTTCAAGTGAATATTCACTATTTCTTCATGCTAGGATCGTACCACGCAGAATAAGTGAATATTCACAATATGAATTAGCGAATACGAAAATCACACTAATTTGACAAGTGACTATCTCTCTAAATCTGAATTAGTGATTTTTCACTAATTTCAAGTGAATATTCACTATTTCTTCATGCTAGGATCGTACCACGCAGAATAAGTGAATATTCACAATATGAATTAGCGAATACGAAAATCACACTAATTTGACAAGTGACTATCTCTCTAAATCTGAATTAGTGATTTTTCACTAATTTCGAGTGAATATTCACTATTTCTTCATGCTAGGATCGTACCACGCAGAATTAGTGAATATTCAATATATGAATATGTGAATATAAAAATTCACTATTAATTAGTGAATATTCAATATATGATTATGTGAATATAAAAATTCACTATTTTCATAAACTATTTCACAATTTCAATAAGTGAAAAGTACTATTACAATAAGTGAAAATTCAACTTATTGAATTAGTGCGGATTCATAAAAATATATGTGAATTACAGGTGGATTTCAATAGCTAAATAAATAAATAATATCTAAAGTGAGAGAAACAATTTTATTGAACTGATTGTTTATAAACTGAAAAATTTGTTAAATTATAAAAATAAACCAAACAATTCGAGTCTGAAGTGTAATTATAAAATAAACAAAGAAAACTTTCTAAACAATTTCTGGCAATAATTTCCAAATTTTTTTTATCTATCGAAAATAAAATTTATTAATTCTGTATATATTTATATTTATTTTTATCAATGATATTTATTATTATTAAATTAATTCATTAGCAAGAAGCACAAGTCACATTCATTTTATGTATGTACACTATCACGTCATTTCTATGACTTAACCTATAGCGCACTTGTTGTCTGCAGAGTCTTCTTCACTTATTCAAAAGTGAGTAAACGTCAAACTCACAATTCAATTAGTGAAAATTTTCAATGTTTTAAAAAAAAGAAAAATAATAGTGACAAGACTTTTTCATGAAGTTTTATTAAGTTAGATAGTGATTCTATTCATATTCAATTTAATGTCAATTATAAAAACCTTAATGTCGATTGTAAAAATAAACATTTGAAATTTTTAACAAAACGTAACCTCAAAATTATTAAGTAAACTTGTACTTACGTGATGTAATATAAATTAAAATCTTGACAGTATTTTTATCAATTTAAATAATCAGCCAAACGATTAAATTTATTTATTAGTACACACTTTTATATTTAATAAAAATTATTAAAAATCTCACGTGTTTTTAACTTGTAAATTGAGCGTCTACGGGCTGTATTAAAAATAGTATAGTCACGCACAGCCTTTGCGCAACACAGCAGTACAGTATCGAGATTTTAATATCGATTATTCAAAATATCGATTAGTACCACACGGTTATGGCGCTGCTGTTACTTATATTCTTCACTTATTCCTAAGTGAATAAAGACAATTTTTGTATTTAATAAGTGAAAATTTTCAGTTATTAAAAAGTAGGGAAATAATACTCCAAAGCTTTTATTCCCTTTGCTACCGTTGCAAACATCACAAGTTTATAAGTGAAAATCATTAATTTTCCTAGTGAAAATTTTAGGATTCATTTAATTGGTGAAAATTCACTAATTCGTTTGTGAAAATCACGAAATTTTAAGTGAAAATAGCTTCACTTACACAATTAGTGAAATTTTCACTAATTCAGGTTTAGAGAGTAAAGCTCCAACCAAAAACCCCTAAAAACTCTACAATGACTGGAGAATTCCCCTAAAAAATATTATTATTATTAAAATGAATAATTAATCATTATTACATGAATCACACGATCAATCATAAGTGTAATTAAATTTATTAATATACAAAAGCAGATTCATAATAAATCAAAAATTACAAATAATAATAAATATTATTTTTCTGAAGTTATATGGGGTTATTTCTGAGCGTATAACATCACATCTTTATATTTGTAAATTAAAAAAAATTAATATTCCAAGTTAAAAAAACCCTCAAAATACCCCTCAAAATATAACACCCCTAAAAAAATCCCATTCGGCTCTTTGAACCCCTAAATTTGGGGGGAAACCCCCTAAGTTGGCAACACTGGATGGATCGCGAAATGGGCCCTCCTTAGCCGGACTCTGAGATAGGCCTTTCTTATTCGGAAACGACAATGTGTGGAATACTATTCTAAATATTAATACTATTCTAAATTATTCAGCGGGTCTAATCTAAGACATTGTGAATATTTTCGCAACATTTATCTTCTTTTGACCTAAACGTGACATGTCTTTTCTGGTAGAAATTGTGCGTGTATCTACTAAAATTTACTTCAAAAATTAGATTGGAAATATTGTGGAAAATTATTTTTCTATTTTAGATTTTATGAAATTCATCGGAAAATATTTTCAAAAAAATTGTTTTCTTAGAGAAAGGGGCCCTTGGGACCCTTGGGTCCGGAGCTGCAGCCCCAGCTAGCCCCCTGCTTAATCCGGCGCTGCTAATAGGTTCAGGCTGAATTCGCTCCTGTAATTTTCACTACATACTATCGCAATTATCGTATCATGACGGAGAGTCGAGTTATCGTAAAAAAATAAAATTTACCATTTTTTCAAGATCGCGGAGAAGGCTCATAGGGCATTTTTATTCAAATAATTAGTCAACCGAAAAAAATTATTTTTGAAACGCTCGAATCTACGCAACCAAGTAAGATACTTTGAATTTCAAAACGTCAGATGGACGCTACATTCTTCTCGCGTTGCTTAAGCTCAGGGGGGTTGAAGTCGACCGACCCGGTGACTTTTTATGTATTTTCTAGTGACAGTTGGTCTTTTTAGGTTTTTTTTCCATTTAAACCGCTTGATAAAAAATTCAAAATCTTAAGGCGTTTGCCGGAATAGAAGATATCGGATGTAAAATTTTTCCTTTCGCACTACACTTTTTGGTGATGCCAAAACGCAACTTTCCCGCGCTATTACAATGCGATCCGCGAAAATTGACCTTTTTCACTCCGTTCTTGGGAACATATACACAGATCCGCATTAATCGGTTCTACAAAATATTTCCACGCAAAAGAAATCCCTAAGAACAGAATTTGAATTATATAGACTTGGCGGGGTCATTCTCGCGACAAGAGGTGAAAATTAAAAAGAATTATTGTTTACCGCGATTTTTGTTGAATCGTTCGTGGCGATGTAGGTATTTGCGGAATTCTACAAATAATCATTGCATATGTATACATATTTGCGTCGAGTTGATGTCAGAATTGCATGCAATGTCTAGAGCAGTCTTTGTCATGATTGAAAAAGGAAAGAAAAAGAAACAGAAGTGAGCGAATGTATAAGTTTACTGCAGTTACGATGGACATTCATGGATTTTTCATAGAATTTTTGCAAACACTGTTCAGAGCGTTACTCCGACCACTTTGTTTGTTCAAGTCAAACTGCATACGTGGATTAATTATTTCAGCAAATGAACATTTAATTTATGGGCATATTCATAAAGCATATATTGCTTACAACATCGTTCGTGGCAATAGTGTGGGCGTTCTCGTATGTGACTTGACTCGACTTCTGCGGCTGTCACTGTCATACAACTTGAACGTCATGAATTTTTGTATTTAAGTATAATACAGGGTGTGGCGTTTATAGTTACCCAGGCAATTTTTTCCCAAACGAAGTGAGATACGAAAAAATGTTATATACATTAGTTTCATGGTTTCGAGGGGGACACAAGATAGGGTCCTTGAATTTTTTCCAAAGTCGAGGTATCATGGTCATTTGACGGTCAACTTTGGTTTCTTGAAGAGAAACCTATATTTTTTTTTTGCAGATTCGTATTCTACACGAGGAAATAAAAAACTTTTGTTCCAAGCCTTTTTTCTTTCAGAACACAACTTTTCATGATAATTACTTTTTTTTTTTAATTCAAATTTAAATTTCAAAAATAAATTATTTTTCATGAATTTGATTATAATATTGTTATTTAACTGTTTGCATAGAAGACAAATTTGGAAAAGAAAACATCAAATTGAGAACCATATAAGAAGTACCACGAAGAGTTGACATTTAAAAAAAAAAAGTTTCAGACAAAAGTTTCCTATTTATTCATGTAGAACACGGTTTTGAAAGTAAAAAGCATAAGACAAAAGAATTTGAAAAATTAGCATAAACAATCGAAATTAAAAAAAAAAATGTTTTCAACAAAAGTTCCTTATTTTTTTATGCAAAATACAGATCTGCAAAAAAAAACTATAGGTTTCCATTTAAGAAACCAGAGTTGACCTTCAAATGACCTTGATACTTGCACTTTGAAAAAATTCAAGGACACTATCTTACGTCCCTCTCGAAACCATAAAACTAATATATTCAACATTTTTTCGTATCTCGCTTCGTTCGGGAGAAAATTGCCTGGGTCACTATAAATGCCTCACCCTGTATATGTAGAAGATGAAATACATAACATACAAATAAATTTCGAAAATTCCTTAGTATTCATGCATTTATTATTTAATTATTGAGTTTTGCATAGGTAGGGAGACCGGGGCAAAGTGAACGTTGGGGTAAATTGAATTTCTGTAATTATTTTGATATGGGTACATGTAAGCACATAAAGATAAAAATGAACAAGTCTAATATCATCGTGATTATAAAGAAGTCGATAGGTTTTAAAATTTTCTTATCCCTGAGAAAAAAAAAGCGAAATCACTATTCTGGAGCTCTCTAACCATAATTTTCGTGATTTTAATTCTTAGTTTAAAATTTGTTTAATGGACTTTTGCAATTATTGAACTATTGCTTAACAATTATAACAATATCGAGAGTATAAGTTATATCGGTTGAAGTAGGGGAAGGAGGGGCAAAATGGGCCCCTGGGGGCAAAATGGGCCCCGTAAATTTTTTTTTTTTTTTGGGTGCCAAACGCTTAATTAGAACGAAAAAAAATATAATCTTTTTTCCCATAGATTTTCTTAAGGGGCCCGTTTTGCCCCCCTTTCCCCTAAATATTAGTTTGAAAATATAGTTTGGGGCAAATTGGTCGGATTTTCGCATCGTGTATCGTGGTTCCAACTCACACCACGGAGCAATCGACAAGCAGACGCTTCTTCGCGGAACGAGTGTATGCGTGCCCAACACACAACGCAACAATGATTAACAATCCGTTTATTCCTTTCATTCCAAGCAGATGGTGCATGACGCCTGCTGAATATCGACCGTGGGCGCATGGTGACGCTAGTGGAGTTTAGTTCATGTTACATGACGCTGATTTTTTTGGGTACACCATTAATGTGCAGGCCTGTACATAGGTATTACGATATAAGTAGATCCATGGCTCATCGTCAGAAATAGCACTATAGAAATAGCTTCGGAAGATATCTTATGGACTTAATTGGACATTTATCGAATTTCGTTGCGATTTGGGTTTGTACTTGACTTTTCACCCACCCCTCTCGTTCTCTGATTGGATCACTCTGAATTGTATGATGTGATTTCCCGCAGCCATTTAAGTCCTAGCATAGGTACTCCAGTCACAAGTATAACTGTATATATATTTGGGGCTTTCCATACCAACCCATACTACCGATGAATTTTGCATCTCCGATTTCGCTGAAATTTGGGCATCCTTTTGTACCCCTCGAAAAGGGTTTTTGTGATTTTTTTCAAATTTTTTCATCCAGCCAACCGGGAGACGAGAATTTTTGAAAATTTCACGGATTTTTTTTTAAATAGCCATAACTTGGTGAAAAATTGTCCGATTTAGGACTTTTTTTTTCAAATTTCGTGTTTTTGGCTGAATTTTCTGAAAAATGTATGCAAAAAACTTTTCATTGTGAATTTGATTGTTTTTTTTTTGTATTTCAAAGGTAAAACATGGATTTTAAGATTGTTTGTATCCTTCGATTTTTTTTGAAAAATTCTCAAAAATACTACTCCCCAAAACACAAATTTTAAGCCTAGTCTCGTAATGGGATAATGATGGGTTATAATTTTTTTGAATTTTTAAATTAATTAATTTTTATTTTTTTTTGTTCCATTTACTGTTTTTACTTTGTAGAGTATTTTATTCGAATAAAAAACCATACCAAATACTCTACAAAGTAAGAACAATAAATGGAACAAAAATGAAAAAAAATTTATTAATTTAAAAATTCAAAAAAATTATAATCCATCATTATCCCATTACGAGACTAGGCTTAAAATTTGTGTGTTTGGGGAGTAGTATTTTTGAGAATTTTTCAAAAAAAATCGAAGGATACAAACAATCTTAAAATCCAAGTTTTACCTTTGAAATACAAAAAAAACAATCAAATTCACAATGAAAAGTTTTTTGCATACATTTTTCAGAAAATTCAGCCAAAAACACGAAATTTGAAAAAAAAGTCCCAAATCGGACAATTTTTCATCAAGTTATGGCTATTTAAAAAAAATCCGCGAAATTTGAAAAAAATTTGAAAAAATTTGAAAAAAATCACAAAAACCTTTTTCGAGGGGTACAAAAGGATGCCCAAATTTCAGCGAAATCGGAGATGCAAAATCCATCGGTAGTATGGGTTGGTATGGAAAGCCTCATTTACTTGTAACTTTCTAAGCCCAGTCCATCATAAAGTTTTGGGTATTTCTTTGGCAACAAAACAAAAACGCTGTATGAATTAGCCTGGTCATTTTCTTGTAACGATAGAATCAATTTCACTTCCCGTTAAAATTGGTATTGAATTTATAGGAGTAAAATTATTACAAAGTAATTAAAGGAAGTTCATTTATAATTTTTGGATACATTATCATATACTTGATCTCATTTCATTATCAGTCATATACATATATACATATGAATCGATTAAGTCGTTCCATTTTGATGCATCTCAAGGACTCAAGCAGATGTTCAATCAATTAGCCGAGCGTACGTCTATGATTTTCCTAAAACTTCGATTTTTGTAAAACCTCTATTATAGTTAGGAATAACTTCAAAAATTGAATCAAGAATCAGAAATGGTATTTGCCATGAATGTAATAGTGATTTTAATTTTCCAGTACTGTTTCATCACATTGTCGAAACTGCCATATCAAATACTAAAAAAAAGTCTTAAAATTATATTTTTTGTTGCACTGAGGCCAATGCTTGTATTTTCATCTTCTGAAGTTGTAATACATTCTATTCTTACTTTCATTTCTAAAGACGTTCACCTAATAAAATATATGCAGTTGTGCTTTGCCACCCTTCATTCAACGAGAAGTCCTACAAAATTTTGAACAGTGTACATCAAAGTTCGACATATATTACAACATCTTTCTCTTTCGGAACGATTTTGAGTAGGCAGGTAATATCACAATTGCCTATCAAGATTCGCGGCAGCGAATCGCCAAGTTCCCAATCCAAAGTCGGCGCGCCAGCCACGAAACATTTACCCGAGCCAGCTTTTGTTCTTGTAAAAAATCTGTCATATCTTTTGAACCGCTGATTATTTCCTAATAAAATTCATATGGGCGTAAGGCCCTCCCCATTTGACCTTGCTCGCGAAATTTCGACAAAATCTATCGAGTGGTTCCTTAGATATTGACCGTCGAAGTTGATCTAAAAACACAATCTTCTTCTTCTTCTTCTTCGTTGCAGACCGCTTTTCTTGAGACCACGATATCTGTCGAACCGTTGCACTTATGAACTTGCCATTTGGAAAGAGTGTTCTCGTCACCGAAATCTCGCCCCCTATTGTTTCTGAGCAATAATCGAACACGCATAACTGAGTTATGAATAATATTAATTATTTTACAAAATGCGCATGCGCAGAATAATTGATCTGCTTCGATGCCTGATTTACAAAATGCGCATGCGCAGCAGCAAATCGCGGCCAAGTACCTGTAGGCCGGCGTGCCAGTATGATTATAACATAATATTATTATATTATTATAGTATTGTTTATAATCATATTTCATTTATTTTTGGTGTCCAGGTCCTTCGCTTCGTAGTTTTCGGTATCCAGGTCCTTCGCTCCGTAGTTTTCGGTATCCAGGTCCTTCGCTTCGTAGTTTTCGGTATCCAATATCCTTCACTCCGTAGTTTTCGGTGTCTAGGTCCACCGCTCCGTAGTGTTTTTGTAAAATTTATAGGGGCGTAAGGCTCTGCCCACTTGATCTTGTTCGTGAAATTTCGACAAAATCTGCTGCGTGATTCCTGAGATATAATAACATTTACCGGGGAAATTTTTTTTTTTTATATAATTGATAAGAACTAATTTTGTAGAGAATTTAATTTCCTAAAAGATTATGGAAACAAAAATCCGGAAAAAAAAATTTCCACCCATTTGTTAGAAATGAAGAAAAAAAAATTTTCACATGTATTTGAAATGGGAAAGGGGACCCCCTCTGCGTCAACTAAATTCACAAGATATCGAGCTGAAATTTTGAGGGAATTTTTTTTCGTGACGAAGAAACTCTTGAGATACATTTATTTGAAAAAAATTATATAATTTTTTTCTGACACAGTCTAATTTATATTTTTTTCAGATCAACTTGAAAAATATTATAGAATCTCATGATGGTCTCTTTCAATTGGACATGGTTATTTTACTTAAGAGGGGGGGGGGGGGGGGGGGGGGGGTAAACCCTGGGAGCCTAAAAAAAAGCTAATTTTTGAGAATTTATTATGAACAGTCCGTAGAAGTTATTCAATTTATTTACTGTCCACATAATAAACTATCATTTGAAGTACCTACAGTAAATTAATTGGTTAAAAAAAAAAAAAAAAAAAGCCGACGACAGCGTTTCTTAGGAGACACCTCCGTCTGCCGATTTTTCGCGTTGAGGAATGCCATTTCGGATAGGATCATCGAAAACCGAAATTTCAAGAAGATTCTTTGAGGAGACAAGTTTCTCCAGGTATTAACACGGGTATTTTTTTTTATTTGCATTTTTGGTGATTTGGTGGCTATCTGAAGTCAAAAGTCATTTTTTCGCCTAAAAATTCCGCCATTTTATAGCTGCCAAACCCGACCAAATAAAATTTTTCAAAAATCTTCGTGTTAATACCTCATAAAATATGTATAAAAGAAGTTGTTAAAATTTGAAAACGATCGGTGCACCGGTTGCCGAGATATTTTCCTCACCGACTTTAAAAATGCTAGTTTTGAGAAAAACGTATTTAAAGTTTTAAACAGTAAATAGTGATGAGCACACTGACGGTTGTTCCCTCTAAAATATACCGTTATAAGTATTATTGAAGTAAGCCCCCCTCTACTCAACACAAAGGGAGATTTTAAGCTACCTGAAGAAATTAGAAAAGGAGACAAAATACCATCTTGGCTGCTTGCTGCCTCTCTTACC